>PNEQ01114372.1:0-23021 GCA_003012365.1 Medauroidea extradentata
GTACCTGCAACATAATTAACGTCGTGACCGATCAAAGGCCGCCGGAGGAAGCGCCTATTATTTTCGTCGAAAGAAACTTTAAGTATCTACCTCTCGTGACGCAACCCGCAGTGCGTGAGTCCCTTAGGCCGATTAAAAAGAGAAACTTCTTTGTTATTTTATTTCAATTAAAGCTAGCCGGGCATACTACAACATTACTTAATACGAACCCAATCATCCAGCATTACTCACGTAAGAGACAGAGCAGCGACACCTCTTATCATAACCAAACACGGGTCGCGAGCAAACCAACAACAAAAGCGTCGCAGTATATTCAATAGTTATCAGTGTCAACCAGCATAAATGAACGTGTAATAATAACTATACCTTGCGACCATTCATTCTCCTCGTCATTGTATCACAATCACATTGCAATAGTTCTCATTAAAATACCATTATTGCACCAAGTTTTATGTTAGAAATAAGGAATTGTATATATTTTGCCTTTGTGAAGACGAGTGAGAGAAGCAGGTGCAGAGTGTGTCTTGAGGCCTCACCCCACCCTGCTCGAACCACCTCCATAGCTGGTCACGAGGGGAGGGGTCCAGCCAATGGCTTTGCTAGTTGTAACTGTGTTATAGATATGTAGTATTTAAGAAATCATAAATGTGAACAAGTAAATGAACCATTTTATGTAACTGATTGTAAATTGCGACGAGAAATTAAGAAATGATTTAATAAATACTGTTCTGGCCGGAATTATTGTTCTCGAGAGGCGGGGCCATCGGGTGTAAGCTGACTCCTGATTGGCCCAAAACGAACCGGAGCTTGCTGGCCAAGTGACGGGGGGTTTTTGGCGCAAATCAGGGTAGAGAGAAGCGAGCCGGCGTCGGTCCGGGACGGACGTTGTCAAGCCGGAGGTCTTCGGCGAGTCGCGACGACGGTAGGGCAGAGTGCCACCGCTAGGCGTCGAGACGCATAGTATTGTGGGCCGAGGCGCCATCATCGTCGTTGTTTTGGGCGTCGGGACGCCATTAAGGGCCGGTTTCTAAGTGTCTGTTTAAAGCCTTGGTTAGCTAATCCTATGATTATAATTAACCTATTGATTAAGTGTTGATTAAATCTGAAGTGTTCCTCAATGTACTTTAATCTTATGTTCAGCTAAGTATAGGTTAAGGTAAATGTGGCAACCATGCAATGACAAATCAGCTTGTGAATGGCTGCAGTGAAGCATTTTATTTATTTATTTAGTTGTGCTAGTTATCTGTGTTTGTATACATAATAGATTAAAATAAGTGGCCGTGTGCCGAAAATGTTGTTTATTTGGAAACAGTAATGCTATTATCTCTTGCTGAAAAATACGTCTGTATCATAGAAAAAAACTGTCGCCTTAATTTGAAAGCAGTAAGAAGATACATAGAAGAAAATCAAAGTAGAATTTAATTAATCTAGGAACCTTTACGTGTAACATAACCTACACAATCATGAAACAATATCATAAACTACAATAGGTATTGTAGTATACAAAATTATCGAAAAACATGAAACGTAATTTATATTAACAACTTTTCAATCCGGGATACCTGGATCATCGTATGTTTTATTTTTTAAAGAAGAAATTACAATACATATTTAATTACCATTACCCAATATATGTAACATTAATAAAAAATTGTGTTAACATATCTAACAAAGGTTTCTAACCAATTATTCAAAATAATGTATGGAAGTATAGAGACATCATACAACCAACCACAAAATGTTTTCACATAACCTACAAAAGAATATCACTTACCAGAACGTACTAAAGTTTATGGGATGTAAATAAAACATGCAATAAATAAGTACACACCTGTCTGTGGTCACTTCCACCTGGCCTTCAATTTTTTATATAGTAGTATTAGGACAATATCTTTACTCAGCAGCAATCACATAACAAATTCATAGTCATTTATTTAAATGTGATTTGGGTGTTCCCGAAAATGTCTTGGCCTGTTTATAAAATCTACTATGCATACTTCTTCATCATCATCACCTTCAAAAAAGAAATTTAAATCATCTGTCATCATAACCTAAAAAAATGTCACTGTTTATAATATTATTTGTTTTAAAAGTCCTGTTTAACTCTGTAATCAATACCTCTTCTTATGATTAAAATAACCAATAGTTACCGACTTCTAAGCCATTGATTAATCTTAATCAGTACTTGAGAAACAGATATTGTTACTAACCATTGGTTAAATTTTAGTCGGAAGATAATCAGAAGAAAATCAGACATTGAGAAACCGGATCTTAAGAGTTCGCCGAGTCACAAAGTACGTCGGGCCGAGACACCTCTGGTTAGTAATTGTAGAGAGACAGTGATTGCGAGGCATTTAATATTCTAACTAGTTGTCGGGGCTCCGTGCGCGCGACTGTATTGCTTAAGAGCCATACCGACAAATCGACATCAGTATCGGTCCGCCCCGAGAGAACAGCGACAACGTGCTACCCGGACAAAAAGACTTACAACTTTTTCATTATCTAGTATCATAGTATCCAGAACTTGAACACAGCAACAATAGACGACCAAACACCCACAGAACCAGTTAAAATAAATAAATTTATTAAATAATAACAAAACGAACGTCGAAGGTTACACTGAAACAAAAGTATAGCTGCAGGTACCATACTTCTGTAAAAATAGGGACAACAAAACAGCTTGGTTGTTGATACTACTCTGGACAGTTCCTTCAACAATCTGTTACAAACAGCCTTGTTACTTTTACAAACAAGGTGGTAACTTCTACAAAACAGATTGTTGAAGGAACTGTCCAGAGTAGTACCAACAACCAAACTGTTTTGTCATCCCTATTTTAACATAAGTATGGTACCTACAACTATATTATTTTATTAGTGTATATACTTCGATTGTAGCACGGCCACTATTTAGCCTGTGTTCGCGGAATGTCGGAGCAACGATCCCTGCGGTAATTCTGGGACGACGGGGAGACAATAGACGGATTTTGGTGGTTGAATTGGTAGCACATTTCAGGACCAGAGCATTTTCGCGACTTTGATAGCAGTAGTGTTCGTAAACGCATTGCAAATTGTTAGCTATCGTTTACAGTTTTTGGCTATCTGAGTGTCAATGTAGGTTCGGTAATTTACGTTTGTATATAAAGCACAGGCAGACCTGGATTTGCAATTTAGCGCGTAAATGTAAAGTAGTTCACGCTGTAGCGGGCTATTTTCCGATTCGCATTCTAAGAAATTAATTTTAAAAAATAATTTGAAATTCCCGCCCGACTCAAGCAATTTCGATAACCAATAATAATTTTCACACTTGCTTGTAAATGCAAATGTTCCAATGCAAACGCTTATAACCAGTCAATTGTCTATTCTACCGCGAAAATACGCCTAGTGACAGCGGCAAACAGCACTAGAGCTGTGCTATGTTATGTAACGTGTGAAGTGTAGGCCTACACGCACTGTGCATGCGTCTGAGTGTGTGGAACGAACATACAGTCTAGACTTGCAGGAATGCCTATTATAATACGCCAGGTTATTGAGAATATTCTGATACGAGACATTCTAACATTTGAGTGACTGATTGTATTTTGATGGCTGATGTTGGTGCATGCAGTGCAGGAATACAATGTGTCGAAAATGTTAAGTACAAAAATGTTTGTAAATATTATCAGATGTAATTGATCGCATACAAATATCTGTGACACGTTTGTAAGAAAAAATGTTTTAATAAGATTTGAAATAAACTAGTGAAATTCATTTCACTATTAAGTTTCGATTCAAATTAGCAGTCTTCTTCGAATTTGGATGAACCGAGTACAAAGATATTTACGTCAGAAAGCATAAAGAAAATCTAACATTACGTCAAGTACGTGCTAAATTAATGCGAGTGGGTGGTTTCTCACGCGAGAATTTCTTATGCAAGATTGCTCTCGAACGAAATGAGATAATTAATAGCATGTCTTACTTGCGGTACTAAATTCTGCAACTTGTACGTGTAGGGATTATACCGGTCGTTCAGTGCAGGTAATGCTTCCAGGTGTTAACTGGGGGCAGAGATAGGAGTATATCATAATTGAATGGTACGAAGAGGAATTTAGCGAGTCAAGTGGAAGTCTCACATTGTTTTAATTGATAGAAGACAGAATGAAGCAGAAATAGCAAATGTATTAACAAACATTACATCCAACTATAGTTATCGGTAGACATTTGCTTGAATGCTCCATGTGAGTATATTTGTTAAAGTGATGGCTTTAAAACGTCGACAGAGGCCATCAACCAGTCTTATGCAAGAAGAGAACTTGATGAAAGAAATGTTTTCGAATATTGTTGTTTTGATATTTTGTCATGTGAATTCGCATGATAAATAACACGTAAAATTAAACATTGCGTCATATAAATGCTCCTGATGTCCCACATATCTTATATATTTCTCGACAAAGCCGAATAACTCGGGAAAGGAAGTCATGAAAATTGTATCAAACCTTAATATTTGAGAAATTTAAGAAAAAAATTTTTGTGCATTTTTTTGAGCGCCATTCCGAAGCAAGAATCATGTCGATATCTCAACGAGTTTAGGCGGTGTTGAGGATTCATCGAAAACACATTCCGGCGTTTTTGACCCCCTTGATTTTCGAATTTCAAATATCCGTACTTAACAGGTTCCTACGGCATAAGGTAGGCCACCCTCAGCATTACTGTCTTAGGGTTATCTGTATGGGCTATGCGTTGATGAGTGTGTGAGTGTGGCACTACGTTTTTACACTTGCCATCTTCTATACAAGTAAACGTAAATTTTATTTTGCAACTATTCTTGGAGAAATTTAGGATATGAGATTTGAGATCTCAGTAAAAGAAAGCCTTGATATTGAATATACTGTTACGCAACCTTTATTTGTTTTCAACTATCTCATGTTTCTGATTATGCATGACAGATCTCTTCAACTTTCTTGGCCTTGTCGTGAACTTTATGTGGAAATATATATGCTCCCGTTCGAAAGAATATATTTTGGAAACTTGATTCGGAATAAGAAACAATATTCAGCAGCACAAAAACTGTTTACAGTGTAGGGACGATTACTGAATTTGTTGTAACTTATATATTATGAATAATATTAAGTGCACAACATTATAAGGTATTGGTAGAGCTTGATACGAGTCGACCATACAGTTTTGTAAGAAATTCGGGTGTTACGAATTAAATTAAGTATTTAAAAGGAAATCTGAGATCTTAATTTATCATTTCACAATCACGACACATAACATGTATCTGGCTGGAAACACTCAAGGTGATTTTGTACATTACAAATGACGAGGAAAACAATAATTAATATTACAAAACATCTTGTAAATGTAGCAAAAAATTATGCAATTTACCTAAATTTCATTTATACTGTTTGATGTATATAGTAAGCTTCGAAGTTGACCAAATGCAATTTTCAACATGCGAAATCGAATTTGTAGACTAACTGTGTTCCCATAGTCATTATTTTATGCAAAACATGACCTATGAATCTCGGAAAATTTAATCTGCTTGGGATTCAGACTATCTGTCTGATACCGTTAAAGTCATTTCTATACATCGTACAACATTTCTTCTTGAGAACTTTATCCAAAAATCTCGAGTTCTATCAAGTCCGCCATGATTCTTATGTAACATAAATAGCTCAGTTTTGGAATGCCAATTCCTTAAAACAGATCTTAGTTTTCCCTTGAGTTTGTGCATCTTATTGTTGTATTGTTACTGTTGGTTTATGCAAGTTATTCACATTTGCTCATCCGCAGATACGTTTCTTCTGAAGTGATTTAACAATATACGATAAGAGAAGCTTGTGTTGTTTGCAAATATATTAAAGTTTTTTTTTTTACCTTGCGTTGGTAGCTATTTCCTTAATGACGAACATCAATGTGAATTACGCGCGACATTTTCATAATAACACCACTGTTGCACGTATGTTACACAAACAGCAGATTTTATTTGTACTCTTAGGAATTAAATATAGTGAAGTTGGTACTACAACTTAACTATAAGAAATCTTAGAAATGCCTAAAACGTTTTTAAATACTGATATGAAAAAATACAGTTGTTTTGTTTATAGAGTTCTCGATAAATAAGTATCGTATGGAGAAGTTATGGAGAAGGTACTAACTACTCTACAGGCATGTGACTGCCCCAAAGACAGACATGAATCGAGGTCCTACAACTGAGAATTGACGAAATGTAAACGGTGAGATAAATGAAAATGCTCCTAGAAAACCCTTTGGCTAACGGCAACACCCGCCACTTTACCGCATCGGTAATCGAACCAGGTTCTTATTGTTGAGCGGCGAGTATTCTATCCACTGCGCCATCACGAAAGTACTCGACGTAGAGCGAAATCTAACTCATTGTTCTGTCTGTTTTTGCAAAGCATGTATTTTTCACAGTCTATGATTTAACACACGATTTATGTTATCGCCAATATTAATTTTTTGTACTCATTTTACGTAAAGTATTTTTAAACACTGAACGAGTGCAGATATCGAAAAAATATTGCACAAATTGTTTAAGCAGTTACCTAATTTTACAATTATGAAATTTTGTAAATTTCCGTTAATGTTCTAATTAACCAAATCCATATAATTATATTTCAAGTAAAATGTTAGACAACAAATTAAAAACTATTTTTAACAAAACTATGAAACATTCGTTCGATATACTCTCGTTACGAATCAAAATTTGCCAGCACAACTGATAAGCCTACTTTCAAAATGGGTGTAAATTAACCCTGAAGGTTAAAATCGTTTTCGTACATCTGGGAATAACGAATATTAATATTATTAAAGACATTTGACAAACGAAATATACAAAAATAAGTCAACTTACTAAGCAATATCGCCATACCCAGTTTGATTAAAATGAAGTAAAAATTATCTGAGATGTGTTTCTGTCATAAAGATAAAAAATTACCGCAGATTTAAAGGATAAACAAAATGCATAAAAGTCCAGTCAACTAACTAACTTAACTGACTAGAATATGGGTGCCAAGATTAATGAACTTTGGTAAAATAGTTCTCCAAATATGTACTATTACGCAAACAATATTACATGATAGCAATTATAAAAATATGAGCACGTGATAAACAAAGTACAGTAAAGTCAAGTTAACTTTGTAGGCAATGTAGTATGTGTGTACAAAGTTTGATGAAATCTCTAAGAAAATGTTAACGCATATGACGTATTATCCAAAAGTATAAAAATTGCTGCCATTTCGTAAAACTATGCCAAAAAGGTATTAATGATCGCTGTTTTAGAAATATGAACACAGGATGTACAAAATACACGAAAGTGGGATTCTGGAAAATATTTCCTAAGACGTTTAATACTATCCTAAAAATATATAAAAAGCTGCCATTTTGAAAATACAAACACAGAATAAACGAATGACACAAGAGTCAATTCAGCTTTCTAATTTGTATTTGTGAACCAAGTTTGATGAAATTATGAAAATTTTTCCCAAGATACTTCATACTATGCTAAAGATATATAAATGTCTGCCACTTTGAAAAAAAAAAAAAAGACACATGATTAACGAAATATGCGAAGTCAAGTCAGCTTCGTATATGGTATCTGTGTACTAAGTTTGATGAAATTCTATAATATGGTTTCTTAGATATTAAGCCTGGTCTAAAAATTTAAATAATGAACTCAATTTTAAATATATAAAAGTTGAGTCAGATTACAAAGTACTATATTTGTACAAAGTTTGATGAAATTCGGTCAGTTGGTTCAAACGTTTTTAAGGGACACACACACGGTCTCACATATGCATACATACAGACATACACCCACACAGACACACAGAGAGAATGGATATCTCATAAGCCTACTGTTTTCCTTAAGAAAAAAGGCTAAACATTATTTTGTCTGCGAAAATGTCTGTCTGTGCCTGCGTGTTACCGCTTCAGCACTGTGTATCAGAGGCTTCTCAGGGTCTGTAGAGAGATTGACTGAAAACGCACAGCATCGACACGAAGCAGTTATTGCTCCCGTACTTAAGTTCCCTGTTAGGCTGGAGGATATTTCCGTGTCTGAGGTCTAATGCACCATTGCGATAAGGGTGATGAAGTACGTGCTTTCTGATAAATCCCCACCTCTACATGCAAGACTGGTTTGCAATCTTATCAGCCATTGAATCGCCTTTTGCGAATTTCATCGGCAACCGTACAACTGTCTGACGTAGGTGCGGGTCGTCCAGCGTTTTAAATAGCCTGCAGTATAATTTCCATTCTTAATAATGACGGTTGAGATGCCCATTTTGATTGTTCTTACTTATATGTAAAGAACATTAAAAGTACAGTTAAAAGACGGAACCTACAGTCAGACACGTAAACATGTTTAAATACGTTTCAGAATGTACGCAACAAAGAACTGAAGTTCTGTACAGTGTTAAGGCTCGGTATCAGTCGCCATATTAAATTTTATTTATCTTTCGCTTTTTTTGGAATTCTGAGAAGAAAAATGTTAAATCGGTGACTATACCGCAAATTCTATTTACCTTGAACAACAGTACAAGCATGGCAATATATATAGTAATATATAGTTAGGTCGCAATTTGTCGGGCAAATTATGAATACAAAAAAAATTGCCACACAGATTACGGCGTAGTTATAAGTTAACAACTAAATCGCAAGGTCTGTACTGTAACGAAATGTAAATAGAATTTGAGGTATAATAGCATTTTTAACATTTTTCTTCTTAGAATTAAAAAAAAAATAAAGCGAAAAATAACGAAATTTAATATGGCAACTGAAACCCAGCCATAAGTGACCGTCGCATACAACATAGGCCTACATATCTACTGTTAGGCGTATGTAAGACATTGTGCACGAGCTGTTGTGAACTACACCAGTTATAAGTGGCTACATTTAAAGCTGTCAATAAAACCGTTAACCAATTATAAATGTGCTTCCAATTATTGTTTATTATACTATTATACGTTTGAAAAAAAAGTTCTTATGAAAGAGTATGGCACAGAGAAATATTTTGGCCACAGATACGTTGCTATAGCTAATGGTTCTACTAAAATGCTAGGCTGTACACTCTAAATCTGCATTTGTGAATATTCACTGATTCACGCCGATGGGTACAGCAGTTTCAACTAATTGAATCAGTGAGAAACCACTGTAAAATCGGCGACTATTCACTGATTCCGATAAAGAGTGCCAACATTCCACAAGTTAATTAATGAATGTCCACAGATTTTCCAGAAACTGTTCTTTGAAAACAACTGAAAAAACTGTGAATATTCACTGATTCACTTGTGAGTTGTTGGCACTCTTAAATTAAATTAGTGAATATTCACTAATTAAACAGTGATTATTTTCACTGATTCAAATGGTTGAAACTGCTCCATATATCAGCGTTAAACAGTGAATTTTCAGTAATTCATATTTAGAGTGTAGAAAGATTAATTTTAACTAGGCTCAGTAAAGGGCGAAGTCATTTAATTTAATTTTGAAATGAAAAACGAACCACATTTTGCATTATTATCGACTTCGTGAACTTTTTATTAACGTAAGCTTTGTGGTCAGTTTACATTCCTTACCCATACCAGTGAAACATGTGGCAAAAATTAACCTTGTTAAACTAATAAACCTGAGTTTTATAACCTTGAGTAGAATAACCTTACTTTAATGCAACTTCAGACGTAATATTTTTAGAGTAGTGGAATTCAGATTCTGTGTTTATTGATCACTCAGCAATGCTTATGTCATGCAAGTAGCACAGAGATATAAACTGACTGAAATAAAAAATCTATTAGGACAGTAACAAGTGCTCAATTTTCCGTAAACAACACCATCTGGCGTGTCGATGTGATACATACTTGGTGGGTGCAGAAATGATTTCTGTACAATGCATATTAAATACAGCCTTTTCCATTCTATTAACTAACAACTATCCGTTGTATTAACAATGCTGATGCTCTTCTACTGATAAATGAAATAGTTAAATCTTTACTGAGTTAATCTTACCTCATCAATGTAGCAAGTTGCACGCGAATGAAAACCAGGGCCCAAAATTACCAGATGGCTGCGTGGAACCGATCTTTTAATAGGTATACCGATAAACTGTTATTTTAACATGACGGTTAAATTAAGAATAGTGGTGTTGAGTTTTTGACGTTCTGTAAAATTTAATTAAAACGATGTTTGGCGTAAATAATTTAAAATTTTAAGCTCTGCATTGGCAATAAGTGTTCCTTTTCTGTATCGGTAGTGTTGCTTCGACAATATTTCCAAACAGTTCGAGCAGGTCATCGTATTTATTTCATGTTATTTTATAGCTAAGAATGTATTTCCAACCTAGCAGATATGTCTTGTAAGTTTAAGAATATGATATATATTTGCTTTATAACTTTGTTTTATGTAGGCCTAATTAACGCGTGGAACGGCCCGCAAAATAAAATACGATAGGTTCAAGTACTGAAGGTGGTGTGGAAACCGACAAATGTAATATTAGCTTTGTTTAGGCGGTCTACATCTAGCTGCAACTTTTACAACTTCTACACCCAAACTGCAACATCGTGTTTTTCTTGCCGGAAGTGACGTTCGGGTTATTACAATCAAATCGTTCAGGCGGCGGGTGTAACTACAACTTCTACACCCGGGTGCTACACCTTCTACACCACCTCTGCGAGGTGGAGTAGTTTGGGTGTAGAAGTTGTAAAAGAGAATTCGGCGCTATTTTCGAAATATGTTACAAATAGCTGTGTTGTCTTAAGAAGTTGGCTTTCCAGTTTTGAATCAGAACATCTGCAATATAGTAAAAATTGTATTCTGCTTCATCTGGGAGATGTGTAAAATAAAATTTCTATTTGTATTGCTATTTTTAGTAACATTTGTGGGTTATGTTACTACTTGTAATGAATATAGGCTAATTATGATACCAACTCGCAAAACTAATAAAATTAATTTAAGAAATGACATTCCTTCTCCAGTAGAACTACCTGTTGTGTGACGTGACGTATGAAATGAGCTGCATGAAGTGTTATACATTAAGGTTATAGGACCAAAAATTTTATTAACATTTGTAATTCGATCAAAACACTATACAGATTTGCTCAAGTAGGTGCTGGAACGGCACGTTTATCATCGGATTCATCACCTGCATCTGCCTTTGCCTGCATTCAAATATCTCGCAATATTTACAATTTACTGCAATGTCACTAACACAGAAAGTAAACAAAACAATTCACACTCATCTACACCTAGGCGTTCAGGCAGACTTTCTGCACTTCCTACACCTTTGGTCTCTGGCCATCTACACCCACTACACCCAACTACACCTTTGGGTGTAGAAGTTGTAAAAGGTACAACCCGCCTAAACAAAGCTATTGTATCTAGAGCAAAATACAGCCATACTAATCTCCCAGTTCCATAGATAATTGCTACATAACAGCCTTTGCTGACCTAGTACAGGTTAGGACGGACTCTGTTACAATACATGAAGTACTTGATTTTGAATATTGTTCTGAGCGACGCCGTGGCCGAAACGTAAACATGCAAGTAGGCTGGCGCTATGTCAGGGCAACAATGCCGGCCTCTTTTCCAAACGTCATGAAATGAAGGCCAGCTAGACTGCGATACACGGGATGTATCAGTACAGCGGTTACAAACTGTCAGGAGAGATAGAGAACACCTAGACAATGGGAGATCACATAGCAACGCATGGTTAGAAACTCTTTCCTGAGACTCAAAATACAAGAAAGAAAGGACACGAACAAAAGGAGAAACCAGGTTAATTATTTTTCAAACAAAAAAAAACTAAGAAAAAAGATCATAAAGTGACATAGATCGTCATCACCAGCCACAGACGTGCTGTATTAGGATTAATAATCATGTTTTCTCCTCTTGTTCGTGTCCTATCTTTCTTGTGTTTAGTGTCGTCACTACCGTGCCACGAACGACAATGCATTGCTATGTGATTCTATCTCTCCTGAAAGTTTGTAACCGCTTTACTGATACAGCCTGTTGAGTACAGTAACCAGCCAAACTGATTCTATCTCATTATGTTCACCTGGCAGACATAATGAGCTGCTTACCACTCGCCGTGCCAGGTAGAGTATCCCAGGTTCGAGGCTCTAGACATGACTCTCACTTCTAGTCGACTACAGCCTCACAGCCTTCGACATCACGAGCAAGGTGGGTACGTTATCTCCAATTTGGCCAAACAGACTAAATATAAACAATCCACTTAAGAGATTTTTTTAATGTTGGTTGCAATAGGAGATTACAGTTAGAAATTATTGGTTTCTGGACATACGCCATTGCTTATGTTTTGCTGATCAAACCTGCGTTGAATCTACAATTAGAATTTCTTGGTTTGTGGACGCAATGTCTAATTGTAAACTCCCATTGCAACAAACATTTTTTAAAAATCTCATCAATGCCCGGTATGGACCCGGTATGCATTTATCAGTAAGACAGCTGGAAAAGAATACGATTCTTCTTGCACATTCAACACAGGTTTGGTCAGAAAAATATCAGCAATGGTGTATGTCCACATACCAATAAATTATAATCCACTTAAGTACTAAGCAGTTATCTTACAACCGCCCCCTTCCGAAAATATAATGTAGTCTTTATATTTAACTGTGCGTAAACTTGTAGAACCATTCATACTCACTGATTTATTTATCCCTAAAACTACCCTTGTAGCGAAGCTCCTAATACTGTATCTACCTTAAAGCCATGTTTAATGGTTAGCAACACTATGAATAATTGAAAATTAAAAATTAATCCTGAACTAAAAATATATTTTTTTAACTGAGCACCCTATTAAAATAATGCTACATTTCATTTCAGTATGCTATTATGCAATCTGCATTCAACTCTGTAGTCGTTCGAATATTTTTCCGTAAGAAAAAATAACGTTTACGGAAACATGTTATGAATACTGTTTACAGGATGCGTGAAGGTATAGAGGAACCTCTGGGAGTATCCAGCTTTGGCAGTGACGGGCGACGGTAACGAGCCATCAAAAAATATTGAAGTTTCTTAATTTTTTCCCCCGAGGTTGTCCCCTATGAAAAAGGGAACTTCGCGACGCTCATTTGTTTCTTGATCGCCACCCAGCCCTCCCCAGCCTCCGATCCCGCACGATGTTGGCTGCCCTGCAACATTTCCTGCTTCCACCGAGCAAACTGATGTCGGGGAGTCTTCTCATCCTACTTTTCTGATGTCGTTGGTCTCCCTTGTGCTCTTTTCTCCCCCTCCCCCCTGCACTCTCTTCATCACTCCCCATGTCTCGCAGGAATATCTTGAGAAAAGACTCGTAAGAATAAGTTCCTGAGAGGGAGAGAGATGGCGAGGGGTTAAGAAATATGCAAAAGGAAAGGGGGAGGTGTTCAGATGAATTTCCAAGTGTCTGTTTTGAATGTTGCCGTCATGTGGGGGCGGCATCTATCATGTAAAAGGAGGGGCAGACAAGAAAGGGAACAAAAGACTGCGCGAGAAGTCAGTGTGTTACACAGCCAGCGACTTCACTTGAGGTCTTTTGTAGGAATGCTATTCCAAATATTCATAACTGGACTATGTACTCTACAGTACAAGTTAGTCATGAACAGGACAAAAAATAAACGGTTTAAATTCGAATGTCAAATCTATGCAGGAATAATTTAATGCATTTGTAGACTTATTAAATAACCCACGGTATGTTGATATTTCTCAATACTGATACACTTTGGTTAGGGATAAAGTCAGCGCATTTAAAAACATTGTTAGATAATTTTTTTAATTTTTTTAATTTTTTATTCATAGTTTCCTGCCACCAAATATAAAAAAGCAACGTGAGTAAAATAATATATAGATTGTACCGCACTCAAATGTTAACGTGTGAGGTCGAAGAAAATAAGACTTTTTTTATCGTTCTAGTCAACAAGATCTTCAAAAGTGCTAACTTTATGGCCAACCACTTTTAATAGAAGTATGGTCTTAAATCAAAGAAACTCGAAATTAAAATTAAAATATTAAGAACAAAAAGTATTATATTCAAATGTGTACAGTGGGTTATTCAAGTAGTTTATGCATTTCAAAAGATGGATATATTTATTTACTCATAACTTCAACAGATAAAAGTAAAGTAGACAGTAAACATTACAAACATTTGCAAAAGTATTAACTGTTTATACACTACGTAAATATTTTTACATTTGTCTAAACAATATACAAAAATATATACCAGAAAATGTTTCTTTCGCTGTAGAAATCAATTCAAATGCATTCAAAACCAGAACTACCTGCAGTCTAAAAGATCACCGCAGCTTCAAAAATGCCCGAGCTACATAATATTTGCTATAGACAAACTACAAGATAAATATATATGGGCATTATATTTATCAAAATGTAAAAGATGAAAATAATTTTTGATAGGAGCTACTTTTCTTATGAACCATAAGACGTCTATAAATAACACCATATGTCTACAGTCCGGCGTTGACAACTGGATTTTTTCTTTCAAATCCTGCAGGAAATCATTTATAGTTGTAACTGCAGGTTCAGTAGGGGAAGCAGGGAATAATATCAACAGAGTTAAAGCAGTATTGAGAAAATCCTTGTGGCATCTAAGTGGGGAGAAATATGTTGCTTAAAATTTCCCATTTTGAATCTGCGCAGTTAAAGAAAACGGATTTACGTCAATATTCTGTACCTTAGTATAATTAGGGTAGGCCAAATGCAGCTATACAATGTATTTTAATTAAAGTGAGCAAAGTGACATTTCATCCTAAGTGAAGTCGAGATGGGAAACGTTTATCGGGAAGTTAGTTTGCAATAGGGCGTGTGGAAACAACGGCCCTATAAAGTGCCGCAAAATGTATAACTGGGTCACTTCATGTTATCCAGAGCACCTATGTGTGTGTTCACCAATATCCCCACTGATTCCAACACCACCTTACAGCTGGGCAGCCACTGGTTAGGTTACCGGAAATTTAACACTACCTTCGCCCTGTCTGCCGCTTTCTAATAGTTCCAATACTGTGTGATTTGGTCATACATGTTTTTAAGCAACTCACTGATGTCTCTCTACACGCACATCGGTTATATTGCGCACGTATTTCTCATATGACAGGTCGCATTTTTCAAGTTTTAATGTAGTGTGATATATTCTGCTCACTATAAACTGAGCACTCGGCAAAACTTGTAATTAATTAAAAATACGTTTTATTGGGCCAATATATGTTAACTTTTTAGTGGGTTGAAATGTTTACAATGGTTTTTAGTAACATGGAAGTTTTCATACTGTTACAAGTTGGGGCTAGGTATATTTGGGGATGAAGGTCTTAACAAAAGAGAGAAATTTGATATAGCTTACTACATACAGGTTATAAAATCTAAATGATAAATAAATATGTGTATATATATATATATATATATATATATATATATATATATATATATATATATATATATATATATATATAAGTTCTCTGCGCATGGAAAGTCTTTCTAATCATTCACAATGGTGGGCCAAATGAACAAGCACTGACGAACCTTTTGCGGCTCAGAAACACCTTCTTCCCACTACTTGCCGCGATACAACTTGCCGGACACCCTCGAACACTTGTCGCAACCCAATACACAACCCAATACTTCTCACCACTCGCCACTATCACAGGCACCTTCCAGCCAAAAACCCTCTTGCCTCTGCCGCAGCTCTCGTTTATATGCTTACTTAGAAGTCTCGAATTCTCTCGGCAAGTCTTTAATCTCAAACCTCCTGGAAAGGTGTCGCATCAGGTTCAAGCACCACCCCACAAGATAGAGCATGAACAGGAATACTCTAGACCACGATGTCTTCTTCTGTTACCCGATATCGGGGTGTAGGTGGCCGTCACCGCACATGGGCGTACGCCGAACCTCTTTGTTATTGCCGCTGCTATATCAGCTTACACTGCTCTCCGATTATCGCGGCGCGCAGGTGGTTCTTGTGGCATCACTCAAGGTAATACAATCCGTACAGAGCACAAGGAGGTCTTTTAGCTCTGCCGTCACTGTATCTTCTTTCGCCGCTCAGCCAAATAGTCTTGGTGCCATGGAGTGGGTGGATGGAGAGTGTCCTAGCTCTGCCGCCACTGTATCGTATTACACCGTTGAGCCAGATAGTTGCGACTCGCAACAATATTTAAAATAGTAAAGATGGCTGCAAAACGGCTGAAAGAAAACTGTATGCAGTGCTCACTTGACCGTGAACGGCCTATATCCATGTAATGGTATATTTACTGGTCGTGAATTATTCAGTACTTTGTATCAAGGGGTGTGGCCTCGGTTGGCGCAGTAGCTAGAGCACTCGCCTCCCACCAAAATGAACCGGGTTCGATTCCCGACAGGGTAGGTCCCCGGATTTTCGCAAGTGGGAATCGTGCCGGACGATGCCGCTGGTCTGCGGGTTTTCTCGGAGCTGTCCCGTTTTCCCCGCCCTTACATTCCGGCGTAGCCTTATACTCACATCATGTCACCTCTTACCAGCGCTAAAGACCTAGATGTTAAGGGCTGACCAAAATCTCCACACTTATTTTATTTCAAGCTTTACTTATTTGAAAATATATATTGCTTGGAAAGTTGTCCATCATGTAGTTTAACATACTTTCTTGGTTTGCTAAGTTTTGTGTGTTGAAGGCTTAAAGCGTAGGGTAGGAAGGTAAGTGGGCTTAGCATCTCAACAGCTAGGTAATTAAAACTGGTAACACTTCAATTTGTCACACTGTTTGTAGCTAAGGGTAGGAATCGACCTGGCCTTTTTAAGAGACCACCGCAGTATTTTCCTAGAACGATATCGGGAAACAATGGAAATTAGAAATCAGAGTATCCGCAACTGGAAACTGAATCCAGGTCCTTCTGAACTCGATTCCAACGTATTAGCATCGCTCTCTTGCTCAATGAAAGGCGTAGGTGATAGGAGCGACCATGATGCACACACCGAATGCCTCGTTGCTTTTACGCACATGCCTCTACATTTTGGGTGTTTGTTTCAAGATATTACCTTTACTACGCGAAGAAGACGTTTTTAACACTGTCGTATTTCTTGAAAAACACTTTTCGTATACGCGTAATGTTTTGGAAGTCATTTAGCTTCTGTAATCTTTCTGCGTCGTAAATTAAATGTTTCCCTTAAAAACGAAATAGTCCGTAAATTTAATAATTTAACCATGAGAGCACAGATAATATTAATGTCTTTGTATTTTGCTTAAGTTTGTATAGTAACACAGCCTCCCAGCTTATAAAATACGTATAGTTGTATTTAGTTTGTCTATACAATCCTCCCTGCTTCGGAAACTATTCAGTTTAAAACGTCTAAAATTATTAATTTTCTGTAACGGCTGTTTGTAATTGACCTACTGTACAGATTTTTTTTGTAGTACTGTAAAAATGTTCTCAAATACGTAGCCTTCTCGCATAAAGTTAATGGTAGGGCAAGCAGAAAAAATATGGTGTTATAAATGTCATTAAATACATTAGAAAGCGCATCAAATCTTTAATAATCAACCACAGAGTTTGTTTTTCCATTGGAAAAATACATAGATTATTATAGAATAAGAGTAAAGAATATTCATTCAGTAACAGCTAGGTGCAGTTATACACAGAATATTTTTCTTCAACAAAAATAGATATATATATATGTAGGCTATATTTAGAGGGTTCATTAACCCCCCTAGTTTTATGCCATTAGGCTTAAAAAGGAACGGCTAGCAAACAAAACTAACTAAAGCAAATGACACGCACATCCATGTCCGTCCCGGGATTCTAACCCAGTACCTCTCGCACCGTAGGCCGACTACGCCACGGAGACCGGCTTCTGTCACAGTAAAAAAACAATTTAGTATAATGCAAAGTTACTCTACCAGAAAACAAACATAGAAAATGCTTACAGAATAATATAATATAGTTATAATAGAATGTTTTGTGAATCACCGAATGTTCTTAAAACTTAAATAATAATATGAAACAGTAAGGAAATAAATATTTTTAGTGTCTATATTGTCTGGATAGAATTCCGTAAGAAATGTCGTAGATTCAGTCATTACTTTCTTTTCCAGTGTACCGCACGAACGGGCGTATTTTGCCACAACTTTAAGGGAGGGAGGGAAGTCAGGGCAAAGCTGCTTCTTAGGGGGAGATTCCCGGAGTCAATGTGTCGTTTGTCAAGTGTCACTGCACTGACAGCGTCTTCCAAAGCAGGGAGACCGCAGATTCTATCTCTCCCTCTCTTATCCAAGTCCTTCTTCATTTTCACGGTCATAAGTCTCTGCCAGCGCACATGTCTTCTGCGACGTTGCCAGCTCGCGAGAACTAGATATACAGTACTCGGAGAACAGTGGGCATCCAGCTGCTAATATCCTACCGTGTTAGTCTAATAATTGTTTATACATGCCTGTAGGCATTTTTGATATGTCACTAGGTTTTAAGCAAGAGGCGTTCATACAGTAACTCAAACAATGTCTTCAAGCACCCAATAAGCACAGGCGGTTCAGGAAAAAGTGAGCACATAAAAAAGCCCTGCTAAATTTCAATTTTCAGTCAATTAGTATCTTCCCGTGTGACTGCTAACGGCAGGAAACGGCATCCTCTCTGTCTTCACTTGATGTCTGCGCATCTAAGATAAAGTCTTCTGTCGTTAGAAACCTGTATAAATGGTTTGTTTATGTATTATACAAAACATAAGTATGCCGATTTCAGTTCATTTTATTTCAGTATTGATGTATTTAAGTAAGAAAATACACAGAAATACATTCTGTAGTTCGCTGCCAACAGTACAAAGAGTAAGGCAACTATTGTTGATGTTGAATTAAATGCAGTAATAGCTAGTGATATTTTTCAAAGGTTAAATTTTTAGTGCTCACATTATGCCGCACTACCTTCGACGGGGAAAGTTTCTCAATCAATGCATTAGTGAACCTGCTCCAGAACATGGTAAGCTGATGTTAGCAGACAAGTCACACCAATTAAAGCAAAAAGAAAAGACTACACTTAACATAACCAAAGCATAACTAAGTGAATATAAATGCACGATTTTCATAATGTTAAGGAATTAAGCACATACAAATATTGTATGAAATAAGATTAATAAAGCATCCTTGTAAGCTGCTGTCGTTGGAATTAGTAAAATATTTAACGACAATCCTATCATCATAAAGGTTCTGCCTACCTTGTAACCCTGGTGCGAGCGTTAAGTAATATTCGACGTTGTACATTCAATTTTCGTGATATCGCCCTATTTTCGTTGAGAGTAGGAGAATATTGCTCTGTTTCTGAGTGATTTTTGAGAATGAACATACTTGTTCTCTCACAGTCTGCAGGGTATTAAAAAATCAGTCTAGAGGATACTATGACAATGTGAAACTCACATAGATAAACAAACAATACAGTGATTACCATGTAGTTCGGCAGGTATTGAGTCCTACATAAAAGTAAAATTAAAGATTTTAAGTAACCCCCGACATAAAAATACTCTAAAAAGTAAAAAAAAAAAAAAAAAAATTTTTTTCTCTTGGCCTTTTAACAACATTAAAAGTACCTATTAATATTTTGATAATGAGCGTCGTAAAGTCGGGGAACCGCTATGTGAAGAAGTATAATCAGTTACACATAGGTAGGAAAAATATAACATATCTACGATTTTCAAATTGTACGTATGAGCTTAGTTTTGTACATTAATCTTACAAGGTCTACTAAGTTCATGCAGTGTTTCGATTTTGTACCAATTATATAAGAGGCGTTCACTTAATAGCCTTGCGCGATGTGTGGTATTTAGGCACGGGGAGGGGGGGGGGGGCGGAGGCCGAACGGGCAGACACGTTAGGGTTGACGTCGACGGTTGTGTCTATTTTGCGAATTTTTCAGAGTAAATTAATCAAGACTAAACACTAAACGATTGGATATTGTTGTTTTGTTTCATGCCAACGTTGCTTACATAGAGTAAGTTGTTGTATAATCCATACTTTCATCATTATCAATATTATATTTCTTAGTATTTTTTATTTAATTTAATTAGATGTCCCCCGATTTGACGACGCTCATCATCAAAATATGAATAGGTACTTTTAATGAAGTTAAAAGGCCAAGATAGAAGTTTTATTTTTTACATTTTAGTGTTTTTTTATGTCGGGATTACTTCAAATTTCAAATTTTCTTTGATGTCATTCTTTTTAAATTACTCGCATACACTAAATATTATTAAAGATCTTAGTAGTGCAACAACGCACGTTTTGAGCACAGAGTAAGTTAGTCGTTTGGTTTTGAGTTTATATATGAATTTATTTATTATAAGTACGCATTTTGTTTTCTTTAATATGTCGTTTGTAAGTAAGTGATTTGTGCGCATTGATTACAAACAAAAAACATTTTTTTGGTTAGATGATAATAGTAATACTTTTATGTTTATGTTGAATGTGTTGAAAGTATGGGGATTGGGAGAAAAAATTAAGTCAAAAGGCGCAAATTAACGCAGCCTGAAGATTAGACTCCTGAAAGATAACAGTTTTCGCTATCTGAAGCTACTCGAAATGCTGGACTGCGCAGTCAAGAAAGTCCACAAGACAGACAGCGTTGTTTGGAGAGGTATGCGTTGACTAAGACTTTGCAGAGATCTAAAGAAGGTTATGCAGAACGTAATTTAATTCAAACAATAAATGCTAGGAATACCAGTATTTCATGATCTGATGAAACTCCAGAGCAACGCTTACGTGGCCTTAAGTCGTGTAATAAGTTTGCAGGGTGTTGCAATTTGAGAACTTAACCTTCAGTGCATCGTTGCTAAGCAACAATTCCTAGAATAAATATATAAGAACTAGAAAAAAGCTTGTTATCTTTAAACGTCTCAACAGATTTTAGCTAAGAACCATTTCGACCACGTCAGCTTTCAAACAAAAAAAACCGCATCAAAATTGGTCCATTCGTTTAGGAGCTACGATGCCACAGACAGACACACAGACACACAGATACACAGATGCACTCACAGATACGCCAAACTTATAACACCCCTCTTTTTGCGTGGGGGGTTAAAAATATGATCTAACGTGTAAATCCTTCTGCTGATTCGCGTCATAGCACTCACGTGAGCAGCCCCTTTAATGCCTATAATTGATTGCAAGTGTTTAACGTAAGCTGGTGAACTACAAAACCTTGTCACGTGACTGAGCATTATTATATTACCCCAGCATGTTACTTGTTATTACGTACTCCTCCAGTTGTTATTCAGCAGTGGGCGATCATAAAAAATAACTTTTATTCCAATCTGGTAGAATGAAGGTTGTTTGTAGCCGGCCATGTCTCGCTATTCTTGCTACATTCTTCGTATTTTTCACGTGAATTACGCAGGAGAGTATTTTTTAAAAGATACAATAATTAAAACAATGATGCAAGTAGTAAGAAGAGTGTTGTGAGTACCGCAGCTGCCGAGTGGTCAGGCCACTCGCCTCCCAACAAGACGATCCGGGTTCAATGGCCGGAGATGTTGGTCTCGGATCTTACGCATATGGGAAACGTGGCAAATGTTGCCGTTTGCCGGCGGGTTCTCTCAGTACATTCTTGCTTCCCCAGCCCTTGCACTCCACTGTTGCTCTATTATAGGGTCCCATTTCATGTTGTCCTTCATTCGTCTCTGGTCGTCTAGGTTGGGCGTTGGCCACGAACTATCACCCCATTCTCGCCGTCAGATTCATGCGTCCATGAAACGGTAACATGTCGTATCTCACAATGCTGGAGTTGTACTGAAAACTTTTTCCAAAAAAATCCCATTGGTGATACAATATTTTGATTTGCATGGAATTAAACGAAGATTAATTTACCATAGGCTGTGGCATTGTATTGAAGGTGTATGCATATCCTTTATGACCTGATGTCATACAATGTTGGTTTCATATAAACTGAGGGTTACAAAATGTTGCTGTTTCATGGACGCATGGTTGAAACTGTGCAAGGAGAATCCTTGAATCTGTGCGCGGTCCCCTTTGCTCGCGTGTGTTACTCACAGCAGATAATTTGCTTTAATTGAAAAACTTCTGTGTATACCAGATAGGTAGTTAAGCCATCTAATGTTAGAATGACTAAGCTGCTAGTTGAGTTAACTTTGTAGCAGGATAAGTAGCTATAGCTGTCCATGCGAAAAGCAGTCATATGTTTGTCCCTACCGCTATCAGTGACCACCTGGGCCTTATTTATAGTCACAGTAAAGTTGACGTTGTGGGGTAATTACAGAATCCTAAAGGTAGGAAGGTAATCAAATGAAATACGTAGTTTAAGTGGTATGAAGAATGATCCCCCCCGAGCTCAACCAATGCTGATGGTGTCATAAACAACATATTTGTTTTTCAAAACCTACACTTAAAGTTAAGTATCATTAGGCGGGATGATGTTATAAACGTATTTGGTGCCCCAACCTTGAGGTTAGTGAGATGGTATATGTGGGCTGACACTGTCGAGTAACTTTAGTGGATAGTGGACTGCATACTCCATTTTTACCACATTTGAACCACTTTATCCTAATTGCTCTTATTTAATCTGTCTTGCAGTTTTTGTGTGTCAGAAATAAACATCTGCGAAGCTTTAATGGCATTTGAGCCTAGAACCTTTGGAACAATAGACCGGAGCTACTAACAACTGCGCCACATAACGTCAAAATTGTTCATGAAAACTAAATTTAAAAGTAAAATATTACTTTCCTAGACTCACACGTTTCGATATAACTGTAGAACTAAACTCCTGTATAATTTGTTTCCCTTTGGTCCTACTCATTTCGTATCGTCTGCCATGAAAGTATGCAAACCAAGTTTTCTTCTTTTAAGTTATCTTATAAAATAGAAAACTGGCATTACTTATTATTATTAGATACTTACGTAAGCATCATTCTGACGCGAACACCACCTCAATATCTCTACTGGTTAGATATTGTTACAAGTTGCGGGCTAGGTACGTTTGGGGATGGAGGTCTTTGATAAAATAAAGAAAATAAAGCTTATCTAGTTTATTCTAACTGTATATACAAAAAAAATCTATGG
>PNEQ01114372.1:23121-44152 GCA_003012365.1 Medauroidea extradentata
CCAGCAAAAACTCTCTCGCTCCTGCTGCAGCTCCCCCTTATATACCCCACCCTCCTTCTTCTCGAATTATCTCGGCGGGTCTCTGTTCTCCAACCTCCTGGAAAGATGTCGCTTCAATGTCAAGCACCACCCAGAGAGATAAAGAGGGAACAGGATCATTCCAGATCACGATATTTTCTCTCGGTTACCCGATACTGGGTGCAGGTGGTTGTCATGGAGTAATACAATCCATGCGGCACCCGAGGAGGCCTTTTAGCGCTGCCGCCACTGTATTGTATTTCGCCGCCCTGCCCGACAGCCACGGCGCCGAGGAGGGAGTGGGAAGGGGGTGTCCTAGCTCCGCCACCACAGTATCGTACTACACCGCCCAGCCAGACAGTCGCGGCTCGCAACAATATGTATCATCGGCTGATAGAAAACAAATGTTATGCCTTTTCGCCTCTTTAGGTGTCGAATTTCGAAAAACCTTAATTTCACACCCTAAATATTTGTTCATGTTTCCAAGTGAAGTGATAGCTCGTTCAGTCGGGAACATAGTCCGGCGAGTTTCCCACATATCGCAGCACTCTTGCACATCAGATGGTGTATCAAGAATTGCTTTAGTTTGTGAAAGAATACCAACGCTGTACTCCGCAGATTATTTTCGATACACTGAATTATTTGTTTTCTGCAAAAGTTAGTGAATTTTTTTTTCATCTCACTTTATTTTCTGTCATTTGTTATATGCAGCAAATTGTGGCGTTTAAATAATTTGTCTATTGAACACGAGTGTGCTTTACAAATACCAGGTTCTGCAATCACTATTAGCTGAACAGTATTAGTCTCACAAGGATATTTCGGTCATGGCGTCGTCTGGGGTTGGTTGTAACATTAATTTTTCTTTGTTACAACCTACCCCTGGTTAACAACGCATCTGTCTTCGTACAATTTTTTTTCGTTTAAAAATGTTTAAATATATTTGCAAAAATATTTTGTTCAACATAACTGTAAATAAAAGTGTGGACATAACAAATAACTTTTGTATAACATATTTTATTTTAATTCGTAGATGAGAAATCCCATGAGGAAAAATTAATCCGGAAAGATCACTATTGAAACGCTTACACGGGTAGCGCAAACTGTTTCAAAAGCACAGTCTGTGAGAGAAGCTTCGCGTCTAAATATCATCTGCCATGTTACTCTAACCCACTTCCTTCATTTCTCGCCATAAAATACGCAAGACAACATTTATTTTCTTTTGTAGTACCTGTCCATATTTATATTTAACTGCGAGAAGAAACAATACGTCAGTCTCAAAGTATGCAGCCCAAAATCAAGTAAAAATTACCAAACAGCAAAACCAGTTCTATTGTTATTTTGAAAATATGACAGGGCATTCCTAACCTAAAAGTCTTGTCGAAAGGTAGTGAAACAAAATCACTAATTAGAAATGACTTTTTTCTTCATAGTTTCGTTGCCGATAGATCTCATCACTCCTACCAAAACAAATTTGAAATGTAATACATTTAATTTTTAGGTCAAGAAGTAAAGAACGACGAGGAATGGAGGCCACTAGCTGGGTACTTTGGGAACAGGCAGTTATTTACTCCACCACAAGAGGAAGCTCTAACCCAAGGTCTGCAGACGGGAGGTTCTCTCAAGAAGGGGCATATCGGTGAGGGGACTGAGTGGCGAGGGGCGCGGGTGTGACGTAGTTCACAGCCCTCCGAGTTAGTCCTGCCGCGTCTCTGCTATGGCTTTGTTTTCGCCCACACTAGTAGTGTAGGGTTTTGTTATTGTGCTAGCAGTTCGATTACTTACCACCTGTTTCCGAATGATGTGAGTAAGAATGAATGTACTGTCGAATCCCCAAACATAACATTTTCCCCCCTATGTTCACTTCAAAAGATCTCAAACCCTGCTTATAACACCACATGTTTGCATTGGCTTCTGTTTCATTTACTCTTAGAAACTAAGTTAAGTTGTATGGCTGTAATGTTTATTAACTATTAAAGAAGCAAGGAACCCTCATATTAGCTTATCTGTTAGAGATTTGGAATCGTTTGGAGAGCTTCCGTAAAACGAATCATATTTTACCTTACAGACTTAGCAAAATTATTGTTATATTTTGAAGTGGTATCCATAGAATGGTACTTGCTAATGCATTCAAATCATCAGTAGTATTTTCGCTGCACTAGTACTGGAAAATACAACTTTGTAATTTTACACATGCTAATATGGTAGCACAATTTCCAAACTACATTATGAATTTTATTCCAGCAAGTATATTCAATGAAAAATATACTTCAATTACATAAAAGTAATATTCACATTACTACTAATTTTGTATGGTAAAAGTTTCAAATTACAGTTACCATGTAGCAGAAACTGTACTCTGCTGTTTTTTTTCTAATATTATATTTGCAATTTGAGTGTAATTCATTACTGCAGCAGTTAAATTGTTAATACCCACGTTATTTTAAATTGCATACTATGTAAATGTACATGTGTTGATATAATGTTACAAAGCTTCACGTTTTTTACAAATGCCTCTGGTTAATTCACATCATTATTGCACGGTTTTATTTACTTTGGTAATTAATATTTTTTCTGCCTTTATCACACAAATTTAATGGAATTTTAATAATGGTAAAGTTTTATCCGATGCATGCAACCGTATATTATTTTTATCCGAGGGTGTAATTCTACTTAAAACTGACTGTCTTCGGATACATTATGCTAATCTGTGAAGCATGAAACATATCTGATATAATTTGAAACTACTGATATCGATAGGCCCTACATATTTATAAGCAATCACATTTAAAGCGTGTTTCGAGCAGTTATACTCACTACCGCTAAATAGCAATCTAAGGTCGCCTATGGTCGTAGTTATATTTAAAAATTATTCACATCAATCCTAATTATTGGATTGGTAATAAAAATTAATACTGTAAAGTTGTAGTTAGGAATATACACAGTTTAACGATATGAATGTTTACGTAAAGAGACAGCTCAAATGCACGCAGTTATTGTGTTCGGTACAAACATAACTCTGCTATACATTCACGTATTGTAAAAAATTGTGGTTTTTCTTTTTTTTTTTTTTTGCATTGATATTGATGTTAAAATTAAATATTCTCGTAGCTTTAAACACAAATTTTGACATTGTTCTTACAGAAATAAATTTAAAACTTTTCCCAAATTATTATACTAAACTCTTTTATAATCAGTAAGTACATTTCCCAAAGTGGTATGTGAAAATAAATTTGTAAGAGCGTTTGTACAGAAAGATGAATGTAAAATACACACAACTGATAAGTTAAGTTAAAGCTTCTTGAAATTTCGTGTGTTTCTAAAATTCAAATTTAAAATATGACTTTAAACCTTGACAGTGGTTTCAGAAAATGTGAAACGTTTAATGTGTTTTGGCAAAGAACTAGTTTCTGTTTTGGTTAGTTGACAATATTAATGTAAAATAAAAATTTCGGTTATATTTTCATAAATTTCAAAGAAACAGAGTGAATTTCTGAAAAGTTTACATTAGTAAATTAAAAAGAAATATTTTAATTTAAATTACAAAACTAATTTTAATGTAGAATTTAGCCAGAACATATGAAAAAAAATTTTGGAAATGAATACATCAGTCCTCCTCCACTCACAGTCTCCTTAGCACTGCTTCTTGTCCACGGCTTTGTTTTTGTATAAACCACCTGCTTCAGCAAAGTAAAAAAAAAATATGTTTGCAGAGAAGTAGTGATTTTTTCCCCCCAGACACGATATAATTGACATTTGAAATTTAATACTGATTGCTGTTTGCCAGGTGTTCAGTTACGACTTACGATGGTGTGTGTGTGTGTGTGTGTGAGTGAGTGTATTCCTGAATACTAGTAAACAAGTTACTAAAATTACAGTAATGTGATGCTTCCGTAGTTTCCCTTATCTTAAAACTGTAAAGTTCTCTTGTTTGCCTTCTTTCCACATTCATACGCCCTGCTAGTACGTAAACGTTCAGAATGAAAAAGACAGGCCAATTCTCCGCTTTTCTCCTTATTTTATTGACCTTATATGTTACTATATATTATTTAGCCGTCACATGTTAAGCATAATTTCACAATGATTTTGAAGAATTTTTCCAATTTTTCCAGAACATAAAAAATAACTTGATTTTTGTCTGTTTTTTCCTTTCTCCAAGTTTTATGGAAATATTAGAATTCTAGTTACGATAAACTATACAATTCAAATTGCTAGTAAGATAAGAGCAGTGTGCTACGCAAATAATCCCACCTAGCACCACTAACTTGATATGAAACATATGGAAATTAAGTTTTTGCAACAATTTTATTGCTTCTTGCAATTGCTGAAGTAAAGTAGATTGCCTGTTTTATTTAAAAATCAACGGCAGCCAGTAATATTAATTGTTATAGTAATATAGTTCTCTTATTAAGGCCATGTTCTCTTGTTTTTACTGTTTTTTGCGATAGGCCTAATAATTTTTTAAACTTAAACGAGAGCAGATATAAAAATCTGTTTGGAATTTTTTGTTTAAAATTATATTTGGCTATGTAGCTATTATTTATTCAAAACATGTAATATATGGTTTCGACTAAAAAGTCAATCAACCAAATTTCGTTTCTGACATCATTAGCTAAAACAATACTATTTACAGCCTTGAAAAAAAAAAAAACAGCCGACATGGAGAAGACGATTTTAAACATAACTGCCAGATATATTTTTGATATCTGCCCTCGTTTATGCGTAACAATTTGATATCGCTAAAAAAAGTAGAAACAAAGAAGCATGTCCTAAATCAGGTATCCGTAGGTATGATTATTCTGGCCGTAAAATGTAAATTCAGTTCAAACAAAACTATGAAAAAAGTTCAGAAATATCACGATGTATATTTAAGCAGACTTCTGCGATAGTGGTTGAGAAAAGTTCTACTGCCATCTACGTATGTCAGTAAATCTCATACGTTACCGATAAGCAATATGTTTGTCATATTTCTACTTTTTTAACACAACCCTTACAATTTTAAATTGAAAACACAGAAAATTCACAAAAGTTTTTTAATGTGGTATTTACAGGGGTAAATTCATCTCACATAAGATAAACTGTGCTGTCGATAATAGACCTAATAAACGTATATTCAATTATTAAAAGTTTCATGCTGTTATGTTTTATGGTTTAGTCGTACTGACGAGTTGGGTTTTCCCGTGTATTCGATTCATGTGTCGCGCGGTCGGGCCAGAGCGAGGCGAGAGCTGTGAGCTACGTCACGAGCAGGCAGCCACTCAGCGTGCAGCCGGCCTTCGAGCCAACCTTCCCTAATACTAACCTTGGCTCTAACCAAGTACATTAAGCTATCATCCAACATACATTTTGGCTTAACGCCACTCGAAATTAGGCGACTTGCTTTCTTATGTGCCAGAAAATTCGAAATTAATATGCCTCAGAGATGGGTTGACAAGCAACAAGCTGGTCCTGACTGGGTTTCCGGGTTCTTAGAAAGGCATCCAACCCTAGAAATAAGAACACCCGAAGTTACAAGCTTGGCAAGAGCTTCGTCTTTCAACACAGTTAATGTTAACTGATTTTTCGACAAACTTGAGAGACATTACAATTGTTACAGCTTTGGCCTAACGGACATTAATAATCAGATGAAACGGGCGTTACGTCTATACAAAGACCAGTAAAAAAAGTAGCTAGGAAGGGAGTCAAACATGTAGGAGCCATGGCTACTGCCGAGAGAGGGTAACTTGTTACCATATGCACAGCGGGAAATGCTGCAGGAAATGCAATACCGCCCATGTTTGTGTTCCCGGGGGTGCGGTATCACGACCATTTTGTAAGAGATGGACCTCTGGGCTGTGTTGGTGCAGGAAACCGTTCAGGGTGGATGACCGAAGTAGAATTTATTATTTTTATAAAACACTTTGTTCATTCTATGCGTTCTTCAAAAGAGAGGCATGTCCTTCTCCTATTGTACAACCATCAGTCTCACCTATCTCCCAATATTCTCTACTACGCAAAGAACAGTGGGGTTGTCATGTTATCATCCCCCCCTCCAAACTGTAAACATCGGCTGCAAACCTTGGACCACAGCGTATATGGGCATCCTAAGAAGCACATAAATACAGCAATGGACGTATGAATTTGTATTCACCATTCCAAGAGGGTTTCTGCTGAAATGGAGGTAGAGCAAACGACTGTCAGAAGCATAACAGTATATAACATTCCAGCGGTTGTAATTGTTGCATTTCCACTTTCAATGAGAGCGACAAATATTCAACATGGCTTACAGAAATGCGGTATATTTCTGTTGAATCGCGAAATGTTCACCGATGTTGATTTTACGCCATAGTTTTTCACTGATAGACCTAATCCTGCAGTGAGCACTTCTATAGCTAATGTCTCTCATTTGCCTAATCTAGCAACAAACAGTTCGACTGACGAGTCTTCTTTGACGAATCGTGTGGCAAGTACTGCAGCTAATGTTATCCCTTTTCCTAGTCCGGTAACAAACACTTCAGACAGTGAGTCTTCTGCTGTGCTGAATCCTATGGTGAGCACTTCAGTTAATGTATCTCATTTGACTAATCCAGTAACAAACAGTTTTCTTAACGAGTATTCTTTTTCGAACCCTACAGCAAACACTTCAACTAATGTTTCTTCTTTGTCTTATTCAGTAACAAACACTTCAGCAGTCAGTGAGTCTGCTTTGCTGAATCCTATGGCGAGCACTTCAGCTAATGTGACTTTTTTTGCCTTATCTAGTGACGAGTGACGAATAGTCGGGCATCAAATCAAGTAGCACAATCTAAGCCCCCGGGTATGGAAATCGTGACAACTAAACGTCATTTTTCACCTGAATGGCTGCTACCATTTCCTAAATCAGGGACAAGGAAAACAAGGAAGAGTAACCAGCATAAGTGTGCTGTGTTAACAGACTCTCCTGAGAAGCAAGCTATAGAAAACAATTACAAGCATAGCACAATTTCAAAGAGTGTTAAAGTTAAAAAAAAAAAAAAAAAGTTACTGTAAAAGCACCCTTGAAGATAAGAGTACAGAAGAACTTTGTAATGCCTTCATCTGATGACAAAGATGACGTGGACTGCGTGTGTTTAGTCTGCTTAGAACCGTTTTCGAAAAGCAAACCAGAGGAGGAGTGGGAACGATGCATCGACCGTAACCATTGGTCACATTTTTCATGTGCGAAGAATTCAAAGAGGTATATATGCCATAATTGCATATCAAATGGGATTTCTGAATAAGAATGAAACATTTTTAAGAGATTTGTTCAATAAAAGGCATGAAACTTAATGTTAAATGGAATAGTTAAAAGTCCCATTAATATTTTCTTTGAAGATTTACAACTAATTTCTTAATTTCTCTAGCAGAAAGCAAACGTATGTAGTACTAATAATGATATTTGTGACAGAGTGTTTTTGTGCCATGTGTTTAGTAATATTAAAAAGCAGTTTTAGTTTAGAAAATATTTCTACCAAGTTTTGTATATTTTTAGCAAATGTTTCTCTTAATATACACATTCAACGATACAGTTTTCTTATAATGTGTTAGTAATAATGTTTTTTAAGAAAAATTACTTTAGAATAGCTATTAAATCATTTAAAGTTATTTTTACAATCAACACCTAGTACTGTTACAATCAACCCCATCGTGGTGATGGTTGTAACAATCTGCCTCGACTTTCCTTTCCTCATTTTTTGAAAATACGGCTGAATAAATTAACTTGAAATATGACACGAATCACAAATAACATTTAAGGTTCTCTGTTGCGATAGCTTGCTTTACCAAAAATCAAACGAATTCGTAAATTTTTGTCATCAAAGTTGAAATGTTACAACCATCCCCAGTATTCCTACTGGGAGTTCATATTTTGAAAAATCTTAAAACATTTTGCGGCCATTTACCTAATAATCCTCCTGAAAAAAATTAACTGAATATCTCGACGGGTTCGATATATATAGAAGATTTATCTAAAACACGTTCCGGGTCTTTTCACCATATAAGAGACTGAATTTCGAAAACCCCTTTAATCACATTTTAGACTACTTTACTGCCGTCTCTTGAACGTGAAAAACACAACAGCCCGCTGGGCCCAAGGTATATCGACGGTTAATTGGAAATACATTTAATCTCTTTTCACCATCCTAAGTCGGGAATTTAGAAAATTTGTGAAATTACATTGCAGGTATTTGAGTAAGCCCAAATCAAAAGCTATATATATATATATATATATAGATTGTGAATCGAAAACATATTTTACCTTTATTTTTACCTCTTTGGGAGCGAATTTGGAAAATATATTTTAATGGTATTTTAGATATTTACATAAGCATCAATCTAAAGTAAAGAGGACTTCGATGTCTCGATTAGTTCGATAGCTATATAGGTATTATACAAAACACTTTGCATGTATTTTTCCTTAGTTATTAAATTTCGAAACGTTCTGGAATCCTGTCATAGTCATTTGCATACGTAACCAATTGAAGTAAGAGTTACGATGATAGTCTATTGTGTTTCAGTGGTAGACGATTTAAAAAAAACGTATTTTGCCCCTATTTACTGCGTGGGGGTTTGAATTTTAAAAAAATCCTAAACTTATTTTCGGGAATTTACGTAAGCAACATTTTGAAGTCAAAACCAACTATCTACCCCGAAGGATTTGATAGATATCGATGATAAATCGGAAACACATTTACGGTCATTTCTCCCTCTTATATGTCAAATTTAGAAAACTCCTGAAATTAGCTACCATGCATTTTTTTTGTGTCCTATTAAAGTAAAAATCACAATGCTAAACCGTCTGGTTAGAGGTCTGTCGGCGTTTCTTCGGAAACACATTTCACCTCTTTTCATCCCCTTAGAGGTTCAATTTTGAAGAATCCCTTCTTAGGGCTCGTCCACGACCTGAGGGGAAACCACACAAAAATTTTCATGATTTTAGGTCTAGTGTTTGGGCTGCAGTTTGATATGTCAGTCAGTGAGACAGCGTTCTCTTTTATATATGTATATGTATCATACATATGTACGTAGTAGAAAAACTTTGCAAACAGTAAGATAAGAATTTCACACTGCGTAACGTACACAGTACTGAACACTTAACAATACTTGTTCTTATCAATATAGCAATTGTTTAGAATTTCATAATTGTTACTATATTTTTTTTATTTTGGTCGCTCGAGATTCACGCATTTGAGAGTGATTATCATGTCAGGCCTGTCTCAGATTGCATAGTTGCACAATTTTTTTTTGTTCTTTCCCTATTAATACGGCCGTGTATAGGATGGCAGGAAACCAGATTTACTTGTAAATTAAATTTTTTAGTTTGCAGTACTAAACTTATTTTAGTTAGACAAATATTTATACAATAATGAGAAAAACGGTTATGTACTACATGGCCTGGCATATTGTAATCGAAAATTAATCACGAGTGATTACAATTTACCTATAATTTAAAATTGTTCCTTCTTTATTGTGATTTATTTATTTTGAAGCTCTTAACCATTGAAAAATGTTTTAAGTTTTCCTTTTAGTGTCACGAATATAATTACTCATTAGCATAAAACTATCTTATGATTATAATGAATAAACAAATGAACATTGAAAAATTTATTTTAAACCTGTTTAATGTCATGTACCAAACAAGCATAAATAAGAAAATCAAAAAATTTTAGCTTCTTAATATTACACCGATATTATCGTACCGTCAATGTAATTGCTCATATTTTACGCCTCTAAAAAATAAATCAATTAGATGTGTTAATAGCTAGTCAACTGACCCAGTAACAGGCAAACATGTCAAGGAAAGTATGGGTTCCTAACGCGATGGATAAACACTAAACTAATGTTATCCCTTCAGTATGAAGATCTCGTACATGACTTGTGAGCTGTGGTAATTTAATGCTAATTTTTAAGATCTCTGCGGAAAACGAAATAACGCAATAACAGACAAGACAACAAATGTATGAGGACTACGTTATTTACTATCAACAAATAATTCAAATTTAAAATTTCCCTCGCAAACTTTTAATGGTCCCTGTATGTGTGTTGGGTTGGAAAATGGGGTGGGGTGTTGGTGGAGGTTGGAAGGAGGGTGGTTGGGTCAATTTAATTTTCACTCCGGGACGCCGGCACTTGTTAAAATTACCGACTTGCAGTCTTCATTTGTTTCAATCAGGCGGCGAGGAGAAAGCCAGCTTCGGCGAGGCCCGAAATCACTTAATTAGATTAAGAAGGACTGCGAAAAGTCGACGCCTTCGCGACGCTATGGGATAAAAAGAACACAGGAAGTTTCATCGGATGACCCTTTCACGCAAATTACCCACTCAACTCCCCTTATATCTTGGGGAATTGCTGGTTGCTTTTATCTCCTAAAATATCCATCTCCCCCTCAGACGTTTTTCGTGCACATGTCATGTCTTCAAAGAAGTATCGCATACCTAAAAACTATTTACAAATGCATGTAACCTAAGAAGGTTAACATAGTTACCTATCACACACACGCCTATGTATGTGTGTGATAGGTGATAGTGTTAGCCGTTTCATTATGTAATAATTCCTGGCTTCAGGCTATGTGCAGGATTCTGTATCGTCGTAAGAGCAAGCTTACGTTTGCTGTCATACGTAAAAAGCGCCGAAGTTACATAAAATCGCTCTTTTAAGTAAGCTATTAGTTAATAGGAACATTTTGGCCATATTTTCTAAAGTAAAGAATTAATTTTTCTTTTCAGGTTGTGTCCCTATTAAGTTCAATATTAAATTAAAATCAATGACAAAATATAATTTTTACATAGGTATGGATTTTATTTCTAGTGCACACGTTTGTAAAAAATAGAGACAAATACTCTCTAGTAGTGACATTAATCTTTCTGCAACACACTTTCCAACTTGAAAAGCTTTTCTTTGACAAGTTATATATCCTTTTCTCCTGAGATCTTTTAAAACAGGGCAATGAGACCTCGGCAAGAGCGTTAACGAGCAAGTTACGGACAGGGCAAATTAACCTTAATTACAAAGCCACGCGCAGGCCTTTCGTCATTCCATATGTTTTGTGAGCATTCCCCGTCATTTCGTCCCCGTCAGGCTTTTGTTTAGACCCGGAGCTCCGAGGAGCTTTCTTCTTCCACGTTTCTTTTAATTCCTCCCTCTTCTCGACGCCGGGCGAAGTATAGTTTTTACAGTAATTAAGTACCTGATAAACGTCGCTTGCCCTGTTTTCCCCTCCGCCGGTCCGACGAGAGAATGTCTCGCCTCCCTCCGTCGTGGGTCTTTAGGGCGGTATTTAAAAGTGCAGACAAAGCCGATAGTGTCCTTCGTGACGCTAATGCTGCCCTAAGTGCTTCTCTAGCCAGGGCCGAGCAGCGGCAAGAGACAACAGAACACTCTCTTCACAAGCGAGGCATTCGGGCTATTGTTGCGATCACCCAAGAAAATTAAAGACTAGCTTCCATAGAGGCCTCACAAATTACTGTTAATGACTTCGTGCAGTTTAAAGTGTATTTCATAGACGTATAAAATATTTAACTGCTAGTCTATAAATACTACAAAACACTAATTATTTGAATGTAATCTTCGCTGGTGGGGATAAAATTTAAACTGATTCCGGTTCTTTTTTTACATTACGCATAACTTAAGAAATTTGAAATCAATAATGTTTGAATAAATGTGAAAAAAAAAAATTACCACAGTAACAATTTGTGTTGGATATTTAAGTCAGTGTCTTTGAATGTTTCTCGCAATGGGACAAATTGACAAATTGTACTGTTGTGGACTTACGCCATTGCGATATATGTCGTCTTAGAAATCTTAGCTTTCTGGGACGACATATATCGCAATGGCGTATGTCCACAATAATACAGTTTGTCATTTAAGTAAGTATGTATTAAAACAGAAATATCTAAAAGAAAGTTTTAAAAAAGTAAAGAAACGTTAAAACTTGTATGTCATCTGCTCTCATCAGGCATCATTACTTAATTTACTTTAAATATGTTCCACACACACACACAGAGACATATTTTAGTTAAGTTGGAACGAAAAAGAGTTCTGGTACGATGAAAGAAACAAATACGCATGTACATGCATGTGTAAATGGCATCCGAATGCAGAGAAGTCTTTTATGCCACTAGATAAAATCTGAGTCAGCAATGTTGCTTCCATTTACTCAAAGTCCCGCACCCTGCCTTATTGTCTACTGCAAGTAAATTAATTCTCTCTATGTGTAGCACATAGGTGGTGTTTCAAAACTTTTAATTTTCTATTGTAACAAAATTCTGACTAGCCATGCTTAAATAGGTTTCAAAACTACATGTTTCCTTTGGTACATTGCTGGTAAGTTTTTTTTTTTTTTTTTTTTTTTACAATTTCAAAACTTACTTATTTCTTGCATGCCATTGGCTTCGGTTTTTACTCAATGTTCGTTTTGTTAGCCAAACTGAGTTCACTGTGAGAATGACAATAAAAACAACGGAAGTAGTTGAACTGATAGTTTCTCGGGCGAAAGGTTCTGAAGGTGTATAGGGAATTATTAATTTATTGTAAAATCCTCCAACACTTCCTCGACTCGGAAAGGGGAGAAATAATCTCAAGCCTTCAAGACATTATTAACATTCGCTACAAAATAATTAAATATATCATTTTGGTCAACACTGCCGATTGTTTTCAGACTACACCTAACGTGGTATTTATAGTAATATACAACAACTTTGTTGTCGTTAGTGAAAATATTGTTTAGTTTTGTTTTGTTACCAGTATTTTTGATCATTTAGCACGACTAATAGTAGGGGAAGGCCGGGCAGTATCGGACACCTGGGTTTATTCTAGTAAAACTTCTGCTTGTTACATAAAATTAAATGTGCATTGGTATCTGTAGTTGTACTTTAATAATTTACAAAACCTAATAAAGCAAAGTAAGCTCAGCAAAAGGAAATATTAGAGTTTAAGAAAATTACAAACATATGTATTTTGTATAGCTCCATAAGTTGGAGGGTTATATTGGACATTAATTTCCCTTCCAGATCTTTCTAAGACCACAACTGAAAATAATATTTAAGTATTGTTACAAACATCACATTTGTAAAATAAAGGATCCCTTTCAAGGTCTGCACAGTTTTCATGTGCCCATCCTTTACATATGTTACACTATATCCAATCCTCACTGAAATTGTATCCGCAAAGATGCAGTCAGCACACTCTTCGCTTGCTGCACACGAAAATTTTGGTAGAAGTTTTCTAGACCGTGATGTTTTTCTGAGCTGCTTCCCTACAGTTTTTTTTTTTTTTTTTTTTTTTTTTACATTTGGGACTTTTGATTTATGTTCAATCTTCTTTTTTTTTCAAACTCATTTTTGTATGGGCTCAATGTTAGAACCTCACTTTTGTCTCCCCGTCGTTTCCGTAAGTTCAGATTGGAAACTGTACTACTCGAAAGTGGGATAAGTTTTTATGCAATGCTCATGGTTGAAGTGCTAGTTTCAGGGCTTTCAGATCTTATCATTCCTGAACCTGATGGTGTTAATTCCTCTGTTGCTATTGCTTGATCTGATGTTGAAGGCTCTTGGATCCCACGATGAAGATTTCTCTTGAACAGTGGCTGATATGCCAACCAAACTTGCATGGAAATCTAAGTCTGTGAATATTCTACGGTTGAGTGAGTAAATTCCAGTGCACATGAACGCCGACTGAGCTATTTCCATTCTGCACACTTTGGATAACGCACAGTTTACTAGGCCAGCTATGTCCTTAAGAGCAATTTTCAAGTTTGGGTATTTTCGCATCCACAGAAAACAGGCTTCATTAAATGCGTTCTATAACGGTTTCATAATAACTCTGACCAGCGACTGCATTTTATGAGTCATGTGAGGTGGTAAACTCAGGATGTGGACGTGGTGTGAACGAGCAAACAATATCACTTCTAAGTCCTTGTGGCTTGAATGGCCATCGACAATTAACAGTGCAGGGTTCTGTTCACATGGCGCCACTATTTCAACGAATAATTTGAGCCATTTTAGGAAGCCATCTTTGGTAATCCATCTACTTGGTTGTCCATCGAACACACTTTCAACGGAAGCATCTTTAGTAAGATCATTATCTAGGTGAACTTTTGGGAAAACAAACAGTGGGGGAATAAACATATCCCCAGAAGCATTAATGCACAAAAGAACAGTAGGGCCTATGTTTTCTTCCTCTTTCACCTGATGTTAATTTCCCCACCCGATTCTTGCCCTTTATAGCTATGACTTTGAGCTGATTGTATTGAACCCATGACACCCCAGTTTCATCAGCGTCAAATATGCGCGATGTACTAAAATAATATTTTTCCATTAATTTCGACACCTTGTCATAAAATCGGTCAACTTGTTATTCATTAAACCCAGCAGCCAGCTGCAGACATGTAGACTCCGCGGACCTTAGGCTCAAGTCAAGGTGCCTTTTCATGACTTCGTAGTAGAAGTCTTTTGCAGACACATTTTTTTTGTTTATTAAAGCGATGATCAATCCGTAGGTGCTCTGCCAAGTCAAATGATACAGTAAGAAATTCATCTCTAGTCAGTGGCATGATTTGTTTATATAGAGCTTTAAGATGGTTATATAACTGCTCCTCATGTTAATCACTAAAAGTACTTTCGAATAAACCCACATGTGGTTTCATAACTGTCTCGTTTACTGAACCAAGTTTAACGAGTCGGTCACCCAGTGTACTCTTTGGAACGAAAAATTGTTGACTTGTTAGTCTAATGCTCATTTCATTCCTTCTATTATGTTATACTGCTAATATCATATTGACTTCTGTCCATTTTACCCTTTTTCTCCCAATTTTTCTAAAAATACAAAGAAACCCTGTATCAGAGTATATTCGAAAATACCGAACTCTAATGTCCTGTACTACCTCACCTTTCCAATATAACCCTCCAATAGGTTGTCCGATATTACCCGACCAAAATACAATTAAAATCCCGTCATCAAATGCATAGTATTTAGCGCCCACAAATGTTACACCGTACGATTATACAATAAGTATTAATACGCATGTTATTATACCTTGACTCACATATCACTTATTTGATATGTTGTAACAAGCCGGAAAAGTTATCTTCGTGCAGAAGGTCCTTGCGTAAAATCAATTAAACATAACACCACTCCACACCCGCACAACGTATGAACTCACAATGGCGAACCCACGCATACTTCATACAGATCTACGAAACAAGCCCTCGATTAGTGCTGCCACTAGCTCACAATTATGGAAATTATACTGTCCGATATCACCCGCTGTCCGGTATTACCCGACTTTCCGCCTACGTTTAGTTTTTTGCATCAAGGGCGCGATTCACCTCAGTTTCCAACGTTTTTATTTATTTTTATATTTGTGCCAGATATTAATTTTCTTATTTGAAACATAAATTGTGACTAAATATTCCTCTTAGGAAATGTTTGTATCTCTCATAGTTTTTCCTAATGAGTCGTAAACGTCAAAATTTGCACATTACGGTTTTATGTACGCCACTAACACAAACTGACAAAACAAACCAAAAAAATTCACATTGTGTAACAATGTTGTAGGCTATGATTTGACACGTATAAAACAAAAATAAAATATTTTGTATTTGATAAAAAATGCTGAATTTTAAAATAAAAATTTTAACACTTCAATTTTTTTTAAAATACAAATATATATTTACTTTTGTTTTTATATATGTCAAATCATAGCCTACAACATTGTTATACACGGTGATTTTTTTGGTTTGTTATGTCAGTTTGTTTTAGTGACGTACATAAAACCGTAAAGAGCAAATTTTGACGTTTACGACTCATTACACAAAAACAATGAGAGATAAAAAAATTCCTAAGAGGAAAATTTAGTCACTATTAATGTTTCAAATAAGAATATAAATATTTGGTACAAATATAAAAATAAATAAAAACTTTGAAAACTGAGGTGAAACGCGCCCTTAACAAACGGAAATGCCTACCAAACAATCAGAAATGTGGTCACAAGAAAAAAAAAATCTACGTAACACTTTGAAAAATAAAGACATAAGGTGATTTCATGAAGGAATTTTCTTAACGACTCAAAAGTTGATAAATGCAAATTACCTTGAAGTATTCGAGCCAGTCAGTGCCAAAAATACGTCATCAAACTCAAGAAACTCCACAATGTTATTAAATTTCAGTACACTGCTATGTAAAAACAGGAAAATTAATTATGTCAGTCTCCTGTAAATTATTTTCCCTGACTACTGGGTTTTCAACGTTTCTTGTGCAGAATCTGTGTAAAAAGTATATTCCTACTGATTTGACCCCATAGAGAAAAATTAAGAGGAGAGAAGTGTAGTGAAAAGCACGTTTAGGACCTCCCTATGTCCACATGAATTGTGTTGCAACGAGTTGCGACTCTTCTTACGAATTACTTTTAGTAAACTTTATTCATATACCTACGTAAAGAACACATACATCTAAATATTTCACGTTGAGCTGCTGCAGCTGAATTATTTAAATTTTTACTATAAATTATAATTTGATTTTACTTGTATGTAAGTTTGTAATGGTGCGTAAAATAGCACGTGGTTGTCGTTTTACTTATCTGGATTGTGCAACAGGATAAAATTAATAAATGAAAAATTCGTACAATCCCACAAACGGAGTTCGGAAATTGAATAAGTTATTGTCATATTTAAACTGATAAATTAGTCACTTTATATTCGCTAATGAAGATAAATTTATAAATATAAATCGTGAACGAACATTATAACCAAAACTTTACTAAACCAACACAGCTCGCAACCAAAGAGTTCAATAATGCAGTTATTAATTTTCAATGCATAAATTTTCAAAAAAGGAAAGGCGTTACAGAATAGGGTATTCTCTAAGAACAATATTTGCTGAAAATATTTTCTGTTTTATAATTTTAAAATTACTTACTATGTGATTGACACTGAATACAAAATTGACAAGTTATTCGGTCGATTAATGTCAAATTACAAATATTTTTCAAAGTAATATACTTACAATTTATCTAGGTATTGAACCCGGCTTATTAAGATCTACGATTCATCTTATAAAACTGCTCCTCTCTTGGGCATTTAAATTTACGCAACCTGTCACTCGCTAATGATTAAACTCTTAAAGTTTTAATTATGTTAATGACCAAACTGAAATTGCAGTTCCTTGCGAGGTACTTGACGCGTCTAGTGTCCGATAGAGACGTGGCCTCGACTGTATCAGTGCGGCAGTCGCAAAGAACGTAATATTTCAAAACTCTGTTAATTTCGCCAAGATTTTATTTGCTACAATCGTTCCGTTTTAGGACGTCACTTCAGTAAGGTTCCCGCGGCAAAGTTTATCAACAATTATTTGTCCGCGAAACAACTACTGCGTCAAACTAATGTGACTCTATTCCCAATACGAATCGTGAAAGTACTCAGAAATCGGTCAACTTCCTCACAATTAAACTTTCGAAAATTATCCTAAATCTGTCGATAATTGGCAGCGCGAGCATCCCTATCTAAGGCCCCCGCGATCTCCTGCCCCGATTAAAACTTCCAAAAATTTAATAAACTGAAATTGTAGCTGACCATGCGAACCTCCTTTCGAAGGGGCCCACGGGCAACTGCCCCGATCCGGCGTCAGCACCCCCTGACGACCACAACCCTCGCGATCTCCACGTTTCATAACTGACCAACCACAGACCTTCCCTGAAAACAGGCAACGCCCCGTCTCGGCGACTACCTCACGACAAAGGCCTTCCGCCATGTATTCTTTTCAAAAAATATTTCAACTATTTACATAAATCTTACATTGCATAATGACACAGATTTCCCACATACAATAGTTTCCTTTTAATTTTGACACTATTTAAAAACTATACACTATTCCATTAATTTTCATTTTGGCCACCAGCATGGCCTCTGCTTGTTCGACGCCTCTTTGGAAAGTGAGGGGGGGGGTTGAGAAGAAAAGAGCCTCGTTCCAAATTCTCTCGCTGTCTCTCAGAGTGATTTAAAAGGGGAAGGGGTTACACTGCTGGAACATGGCTGGGCCACCAGCGAAGTTTCTTCGAACAAGCAAACCAACCCCTCTTACACTCATTTTGAGACTCCCTGGGGATGCGACAAGCCTCGGCGACACTTTTTTCGTGGCCCCTCGCAAAGCTCATATTTCCTGTCCTGTCCAGTGCTGGCTTCATCTCGACCCTCTCTCGAGGCTTACCAAACACACTTTCAGTTCAGTCTTTATGATACCCATCTATCTTAAATACACATTATGTATAAAAATCATGACATTTTGCCCATTAAAGTATATTTAAAATGGCTTACACAATTTCAGCTCCATGGCTGCCAACTTAGTTAGGCAGAGCTCTTAACTGGGCATACAGTGCACGCAAATGTAGAAGAGAATAGCATGGTTAGCTTGGCTCGTAGACGGGCTCCGTGGAGCAGCCAGGAGCTTCTCTTTCCTCACCCTTCAGCTATGCTGGAAGGCGAACCCCAACCCTCCCCTACGAGGCGGGCGTGTTGTGTTTATCCTGGCCAAACAGCCGGGGCACCCCCGAGTTGCGCGCCATGAATATTCAGGGGCCAGCCGGCGGCAGATATGCCCCTTAATGGCTGCCCCGGCCAGACTTCTTCAGACGTTCTCTTACCGGCCGCGCGCTTCCTAATATCCACCACCCACCCCTCCAACCCGACCCCCGTGGCACTTACACATCCCCCCCCAACCCACCCCCTACCAACCACCCCCAGCCTCCTTCCAGCTCGTTATCAGGTTACGGTTCGCCCCGCGCCACTGTGCTATCTAACCCTGCTGCCTGCGTCATTATTTGCATCCACCCTTCTTTCTTTATTTTTTCCCCTTGTTCTTGCTTGCACTCGGAGATTTTCCTCTAGAGCTTGCGCTGCGCAGATAAACGCTCCGGCTGGATAACTGTCATTACAACATCTCAGGTACTAACGCAAAAAAATGTAAGTCAGCTTTCTGCATAAAACAATAACTCTAGATCCTGCAAATGTAACGACAATGTTTAGGTATATGTGAATATAAGAATTTCTGTGTGTCCTTCGCGTGTTCAAATGTTAGTTGTTAAAGCTTCTATTACTTGGAAAACTTAGTTTATTATGTCACCGTTATTTTGCTACCTTCAAATGTGAATACTTCTACTGAAGAGGTAACATTAACCGATTAAAAAGATTTAATTTGGTGTCATTTAGAGAATAAATGGCTATCCGTATCTATATGGGTCAAACTTGAGGGTTTAAATAGTTAACTATACAAATTTATGTCTTCATGAATTGGTCCCTAAACAAATATCTTGAGTCGGTCGATGTTACCCCAACAGTCAAAGTATTGAAAATCATATATGTTTTTAATGTATTACAAAATCTGTCAATGTATACAGTATTGTTTCCACGTATTAAGATTATAAACTATTATTATGATATTATAATTTAAGCATTAACGAAACATATCAATATAAATATTTTATAATATATGAGACCTGACATTTCAAGAGCAAATACATTCTATGTATTAAATGTCCTTCAACTACCTGGAACAATTAATATATTTTCGAAAATAAATATATATTTGTTAAAATTACTGTTGGATAAACGGTATTAGTCGGGGCGAAGGCAATTTGCGGAGAACATGAAATAATAACGCTTTTAATATGTTTAAAAATGCGTTTTTTCAGATAGAACTACGAAGCATTCCGCACGCATCCTTAGCCTAATGGAATTGTTTATAATAAAATATTTCCAGTTTGGCAAAATATGTGTTTCAAAGCGTTATGCGTCCGATTAAGCGTTTCTTTCAACCAACCTGTTTTGCTGTAACGTTTCAACAATAAAATTAATAAAATTTCTATATGAAGATGCACTACATATATAGAATGTCATCTTCAAAAGTATTAAATATTATTATATTTTTTTTTTGTTCTATACGGCCTGAAAGGCACTTGATGCAATGAAAACTTAACGTTTTACAATAAAGCACAAAGTAACAAATTCGATGGGAAATATAGCTAAAAAATTTTGTAAATTCGGAGACACAAACCCAATAATCGTAGTATAGATATACTAATTCATTGCCAACATAAAGAAATACGTTGCAAATCACATTGATATAATAAACATAAACGTTGCTCGAAAAATATACGCGTCAACAGAAAATTCATAAATCAGTTTCAAGTACTAAAAACTATTCGGAAAACATATAATATCAACGTTTTAAGTAATACGTTGAACGATGTACATTGCCGCTGGTATTTCCAACCCGCAAGTAAAAAGTTAAGACTTAAATTAAAAATTAAAAAATACCTACTCACAGGATTCGAAATTTCAAATCGATCAGACAAGTATAATTACTCATATTCTCTTTTTAACAAAAAAAAAATAACGTCAAACGGTTGAATTGATTTTCTTGGATCATAAGTAGATGGGTTTGGTAGGTGCACTTTGGGGGCGCGGGGCGTCGGTGCTCGGTGCCACGGCCGCCATCTTGGCCGCCATCTTGGCCGCCATCTTGGCCGCCATCTTGGCCGCCATCTTGGCCGCCATCTTGTCCGCCATCTTGTCGTCTGGTTTTGTCGGCCATCTTGTATTTCATTTTCTCCTGCTCTATCATTCTGTTAATTTTTTCTCCTGCTCTATCATTCCATTACTTCGTGCTCTCTCATTCCTTCGAGAATAATCTAGGTTTCTCCTGCTCTGTCATTCTTTCGAGAATAGTCTTGTATTTCATTTTCTCTTGCTCTATCAATCTGTTGATTTTTTTCTCCTGCTCTATCGTTCCATTACTTCGTACTCTCTCATTCCTTCGAGAATAATCCTTTGTCTTCCATGTTTTTCCTGCTCTGTCATTCTTTCGAGAATAGTCTTGTATTAAGTTTTATCCTGCTCTGTCATTCATTTGATTTTTTTTCTCCCATTGCTCTCTCATTCCTTCGAGAATGATCTAGGTAATGTTTTTTGGCATCCATTTTTTCCTGCTCTGTCATTCTTTCGAGAATAGTCTAGAGCATGAGTCTCAATGT
>PNEQ01114373.1:0-15941 GCA_003012365.1 Medauroidea extradentata
CTATTAGCGTAGATATTCTATTAGCGTAGATATTCTATTAGCGTAGATATTCTATTAGCGTAGATATTCTATTAGCGTAGATATTCTATTAGCGTAGATATTCTATTAGCGTAGATATTCTATTAGCGTAGATATTCTATTAGCGTAGATATTCTATTAGCGTAGATATTCTATTAGCGTAGATATTCTATTCGTGGACGTTTATTTATACAGCTCTGAGCGGCAGTACGCTTTGCTTTGGACTAAAAAATTAAAACGGTATTTAAGAAAATAGCGATTGGATCAACAAAATCCATAAAAATGGAGAACTTTAATTTTTATAATTTTTGTACGATAATATCCGAGATTCTATTATTCCGGAATTTCAAAACTTTTCCCCTTCTGATTGTAAAACAATTTTAACTACCGTAAACTTATCGTGCAGAGGTTTACAGAGAAGAATAATTGTAAAATCAAAACGGGAATGATTTTTTATTTGGTTGTTATATGGTCCCGGATGTTATCGTAGGCTACTAAATACATATATATTTTTTGGATTTTGTACTTTCAATCCCGTATTTTTATAAATGTCGTTTTATATTTTTTACTCGAAAGAAAAACATACTACCGCCCGGTGCTATATAAATAAACGTCCGGAAACAGAATATATAATTGGAAAGAAATTACCGTAGAATTATGATAAGTAGTTCAGATTATATTGACGATTGAATATTCCAGTCTCTCGCTCGACAGCTTACTTTTCCATACCCCTTAATGCCGAGCTTCCGTGTTTCTGCTATTTTCGCAATAATTATTTTTTAAGCCTAAACGAAAGCCGTTATCAGAAATCTATTTTCCAGTTTTGTTTAAAACCACTGTCTCCGTGTTCGGTATATTTTTCAGGAAAGTAAATGCCGTTGTTTCAGCTAATTATGCAACTAAGAAGGTATTTTAGTCAAAACCATGTAATTTCACAACTTGATAAAAGTTTTTATTATGAAAAAATTATTTCAAACAAAACAGTAAAACTGATTTTTGAAATCTGCTCTTGTTTGAGCTTAAAAAATTTATTTATCGCAAAAACAGTAGAAACATGGCAGCATGGCCTTAGAGTGATTAAGTGCGACAAAGTCATAATTTTGTATTTATATGAAAATGCTGTTAGTTTTGTAGACAATACTTGTGAGTTCACTTTACTCTTTCGAAACAATTTTAACTTGCGAAATTTTCTCATTGCGGTGCGACAAACTAAAAATTTGCATGTTCTGCTGCCATGACAAACAGTGAAAACCAATTGACTTACGTACGTGAAATAATTAACAGTGAAATAGCATACTGTGGGCAACGTAATAAAACATTTGATAAAATTTCGCGAACGTTTTTTGTATTATTGAAAAATTGCTGAATTTGCAACTTCTTTCTGTACTTTAGCGATTTTTTAAAATTTAAAATATTACGTTGTGGGTTTTTTAATGTTTTATTGCATAGCTCATGGAATGTAAGTTCAGAGAGAATTATTTTGTTTAAGTAGGTCAGTTGGTTTTCACTATTTGCATAGCAGCGTAACAAGCAAATTTTGTCTTCGACGCTCCGTTATGAGAAAACTATGTGAGCAAAATTGTTTCGTGAGAGTAAATTATACTCACAAGTATTGTCTACAAAGTTACAGTATTTCATAAAAATATAATAAAATGATTTTATGGCACTTGAACACCCTTAAGCAGCATGGCCCGTGGAACGGAGTGTACTGTGACACGTGTGAAAGTATGCGACGGGGCACTCACTGGTAGGTGGTAGGACTGACGTTGATCTTGAGAGGCTCGCTGCCAGACTCGAACTTGTTGGCCATGGTGACGTTGTTACCGAAGAGACAGTAGCGAGGCATCTTCTTGCCCACTACTCCAGCCAGCACAGTCCCGCTGTGCAGTCCGATACGCATCTGTAACGTAATAACACACTACTACATACAACTCACTTCCCCTTACATCACTTTGCCTTTCATTCCATTACTTCGTAGCTTAATGTTTGTAATAATTATTTACGCAACATCAGTTCTTCAGTGGTATTTTTCAGTTGGGTCAACGTAAGCCCAAAGTCGGCTCCAAGGCTGGGATAATGTTGGAAATATCACCTTGGCCTGAGATGAAAATGACACTTGGGCATACGTTGGCCAATCGCTGCTGTTTTATTAGATGCTCATTATTTTTCTTTCAAATTTCCAACAATGTATGTGATGAATTATTAAAGGTTATCATTACGTCAACTGTATGCATATAGTGCCAACAATTGAATTACGTTGGGCCAACGATGGTGAAACGTCGGATGAACAAAAATATTGTAAACTTTACTTTATAAAAGCAAACTTATGACAAGTATATGTCATCATTTTATTTCTAGAGCTTTCAAGTACAGCACAAACTAACAAAACTGACTAATATTTAGTCCTCCAGAATTGCACTGGTATAGAACACATTACTCTAACATTATACTTGCGACCCTTACATTATTAACCGTTACAAATTACAAATGGTATTACAAATGCTAACAGTACTGTACGTTCGCCAACGAATAAAAAATTACTACAAATCATATTTCAACAATTTTATATAATTAAGAGGTAAAAATATGTGTGTTTTAAAAGTGTTACAAAATTTTGTAAGTTGGATTTTGGTTATTAAATAGTGTTGGTCCAACATTGTCATGTTTGATAATAACCAAAGGCGGGTTTTTTTGACATTTTTCCAGCGCCAACTAATTAAATGTTACAAGGGACAATAGTTTAGCAGTTTTCTGTTATTGAATATGGTATTATTTGCATGTTTTAACATTATTTTCAAGACATTCTTAAGTTGTATATTGGTTATAAAATAACATGGCTAACATTTTCCCAGCAGTTCGGAAATACGTTTCACCTTTTTCACCCACTTAGAGGTCGAATTTCGAAAAATCATTTCTTAGTGATCGTTTACGATCTGAGGGGAACCCACATAAAAAATTTCACGATTCTAGGTTCAGTGGTTTGGACTGCAGTTTAATATGTCAGTCAGTCTGTCTGTCAGTGTTCATTTTTATATGTAGAGATACAACATTCATTAGTTTTACATAAAATCATTTGATATCACAAAATATTTTTATATTGGTAAATATTACTAATCACTACTCATCGTGTACCGTCCAAGCCTTTGATTTTAGAGGTTTAGTTTATTAGTGAATAATGTTTCTATAGACTTTAGAAATAGTCGTACGTAAAGAAAGTTTTAGTTTTCTAAAATAGAAATTTTCTGTTTTTCGTTCGGTTAGTTTAGGTTAATTTAGGATAATTTTGGTTATGTTATTTCAATTTTTGTTAGGTTAGGTAAGGTTAGGTTACCATATTTACTTAAGGTAACTTATTGTTAAGTTACCTAACAAACTGGAAAACGTAATGGTAAAATAACTTAACCTAACCTGATCTAACCTAAATTAATAAAACCTAAAGTAATATAACCAAACAAAAAAAGAAATTTTTGAAGTTTGTAAACTACAATTTTCTTTACGTAGACTACTTCTAACGCCTGTATAAACATGTTTCATTAGTAACTTATGCTTCTAAAATCAATAGTTTGGCCGGTACTCGACGAGTAGTGATTTTTTGTATCTACCCTAATATTACCTTCACAAGTGTTCAGAAGAATTATTCACAGAAAATAAAATCATACAACTGTAATTTCATTACACGGACCAACATTATTTTTACAGAGGGGTTCCTACACACCTCAATTCCTTCGTTGCCAACCGAAAACCAACGGTTGGTTTAACGCGTTTCCCAACACAGCAAATTTCCGACCTTTCCAAATAATTTCCAACCGTAGGCCCAACGTATGTTGCTACTGGAGTTATTGAGCGTTATTATGCAGGTGTCTCTTATAAATAATGTTACTACACCAGCAATGGATTATATTTTAAAAATAATTTACATTATAGTCTTCAAATACTTAAAATATGCGTTTTATATTAGTCCGACATTCAGTTAATTTGATCATATCACATACTTAATTATCAGTTGTTCCACAATACACTCGTTCGATAAACGAAAACATAATGAATATTATTTTTGAAGATTATAAAATAGTAATTGACAATCATAAACTATGTACAGGAACACCCACACAGATATTCATGTTTTGCTCACACTGTTAGTACTCTTAAGTTTATATAAGACCCGGTTGCAAAATATGTCACAAATATTTAATAAGACTTAACTATATTTGTTGTATTGACTAAACATAATTTGTGCTTGTTTGGGTTATAAAATAACTTCGCTACAAGTGATCTACTGTGGTAAATTGTTCTCAGTTATCTCAAGTTGTACAGAAATTAACACACTTTACTTAATGTTTAAATGGTATTCGGCTGTACCCACTAAAATATATTATTTTCATTATCTCTGACTATACATTGTAAAGTTATATACGAATTATAATTCCAATAAAAATTAGCAACAACAAGTTTATGACTTAATATTTAATATCGTCAATTTTTTTACTACGAAGTTGTTTAAAGTAATATTTAAGATATTTTGGAAGTATGTTTGAATAATGATAAAAACTGTTCAAGTTTATAATTTATATGTTAGGAGATTCTTTATATGGGTTTATATATTTATTTAGTGGACAACATGTATATTTAATAAATATGATTTGGAATGGCATTGGGGCATTCTGATATATGTACACGAGTATACACGCATCGCTTACTGCATTCTGATATATGTACACGAGTATACACGCATGGCTTACTGCATTCGAATTAGTGTTTAGTTAGCTATCCTCAGTTAAAAGTAATGATTTACGGTGTTATTATCACGTGGCTGTGAATCTCGTGATTTATTGGCGTTACGTCACTGCACAGACACACTTTGTGCCGGCACATGGCGAGATGCCGGCTACTGGTGTTACAAATATCAGAGTTAACTACACGAAACGGCATGACATTTAGCCCAGATATTCTACCGAAACTGATAATAGTGTGTAATGAAATTATTTTAACTCTTGCTATTTTGGTGCGTAGTTAAAAATAGTTTAATGACACTAGTTTTTTTGCGGCGCTTCTAAAACCTATGTTGCCCACATGCCTGGAGTATTGTTCAGCGAGCAAACTATATAACTGTATACGATTTTTTAAATGTATGTTTTCACAATTTCTGTCTTCGATGTAAAGCTTCTGTAGCATTAGCAGTTACTTTTTGCCACAGTCCATTGCACTTTAATTAAGAACCTTCCTTGGCACCGAACACAAACTTTTCGTTACTTCTGGAAACAGGAGCGTAACGATTAGGAATAAAATTTGAAGTTAAATGAATGTAATAAAAACATAAAAATTCATATTGGACATAAAGCCTTCTATAAAAATGCTGTAAACAATTAATTGTCTACACTGCAAAGGCACAGTTTTTCATTTCTAGTGAACATTTTAACCATTCGCACATAATAGAACATCAAAGCAGGATTGTAAATTTATAATTTTCTTTAATATGCAATAATTTGAATGTTTCGTGGGCCTATCTGTACTGTGCATCTAAAATTACTTCACAAAAAAGTCTCAACAGATAACATTATGACACATGTGTAAGTTGCAAGTAAACTATCTGTAGTATCCGGTAAGCCTGCCGGGTTAACATAGTAGTGATCAAACGGTCCTGTATTTTTACACCTTAGTAAAGGTTGAAATAATATTTTCACTAAAATATCATAAAATATGACGAAGTGTAATTCTTAAAAAATTCAAACAAGTAAAATGGTAAATATACAACGTATTTCAGAAACACGTGATGAAACTCTACCAGGGTATAGTTGGCGTAGAAAGTAGATATTTGAGACATGATGTCTACTGTTCATTTCAAATATCCAGGGTTGTAGACGTACTTAGAAGAGGAGTCGGAGAATTGCATTTGTTGACACTCGGGTGCATGAAAATTTGCCTACCCGCCAGTTCATCGCAGCTACAACGCTAACCTCTGGGTAATTATTGCCATCGCCTTGTACATTATTCTCAATATTTATTGATCAAGCATGTTACTATTAGTCAGTAAACTATTTATTTCGTGAAACAATTACTAAACATTAACAAATGCTTCATACATATTTAGCGTCAGGAACTTTAGTTTGGAGTCCAAGATTTTATGTTTTCCTTCTGGTGAGTTTAATTAACGTGCAAGCATTTATTTCCCCGCAATGCCGTGGCGGCGGCGATCCGGGTTCAATCCTCGGAGGAGTCGGTCCCCAGATTTTCGCATGTAGGACTCTTGCTGGACGATGTCGCTGGCCGGCGCGTTTTCTTGTGATCTCCCGTTTTTCCCGCCCATATCATTCCGGCGCTTCTCCATCGTAGGACCTCATTTCATGTCCTGCTCGTTTTACTGCACATTCTAACGCCTCTACTTGAAGAGCTATGGCGTATCTCCGTGTTCCTCCTGTGTCTACGCGACTTAAGTCGCACGTAACATTTATTTTTTCTTACGTACGTCATGATGATGTAGTGGATGGTTCAATGAAAAAATTATTTTTAAGGTATTCATTTTATTTCCTTTAACCTTTGTACCTCAATACGTGCACAGCGTGTTACGCCTTTCGATTTGTTTAAGTCGTCCATTATCATCTCTCCACTTGCTTTTATTTTGTTTCAATGGAGGGTTTCAAAATCTAAGTTTACGGTTTAAGTTTTACGTCTCCGAGCTCAACTTCAATTAATTTCTACTATTTCTTCTACGGGAATTCATTTCTACTAGTGGTTCACCAGCCTCTGGAGGCTGTTTCCTGCAAAATCCCTCTGGTATTGTTTTTGCTTGTCCTTTCCAAGATGTCTGCTCTGCGCTATTATCACGTAAGTTCGACACAGCTGTATAAACTTAAATAAAGCTGTCGCGTTTCGTCATTAATCACGACTTCGTCGTCAGTTTTCAAAACAATGACTTTTATGAACTATTTAATTTTGAGAGAATTTTCAAAAATTATGATGCACACTAATTGACTTAGTCTGTTATCAGCATGGAATTATGTTGTCTTATATTAATTGAATGTATACTGTCAAAGGGTATACTCCAGGGAACATATTATTTACTGGATATATTTGGGCATGTTTATTATTTTTAATGATAACTGTGCTATACGCACTTTATACTTTATATCCCTTTCTTATATCTCTGTTTTTGGTCAGGAATCCCAATGTATCAATCAATAATATATTTCCTATTCACTCTCTCACATATTTATTGTTCTTATTTTACAATAATTCGTCTGGTTACTAATACATTAACTCATTTGTTAAGTTTCCTTCACGTGAGCTGTTTAATATTTGCCTATTTACATTTTTGTACGCCTTCTGGTTACAGCACGCAATTAAATTTATATAATGATCTTTGAAAGAACTGTGCAATGGGAGTGCATGACTGGATTTGTTTGTATGGACATACTCCATTGCGAAATAAATGACTGTCACAAGAAAACTAAAAGTAAAAATAAGACAAGAAAACATAAATAAGCAGAGTATGCTTTAGTCATCAGGATACATACACAACATGAAATTCCAAAACTGTAAATTTATATAATTTACGGTAGAAAATATTATTATTATTATTTTTCCATATACAGACAGAAGGCGGAACAAGATTTGGAATGAAATGTGGTAAAATGTAATTTTCGTTAAGGAAAGAGTATTCAATGCAAAATTAGCATTGTCTTCCATAATTTGTCCTCAACTATTGAATTGAAATTTACAGTAACTAACAAATTATTTATTTTGCCTCATTTACTTTTATAGCCAAAACAAATTTCTGTATGTTATGTATGTATGTATATATATATATATATATATATATATATATATATATATATATATATATATATATATATATATATATATATATATATATATATATATATATATATATACATATCGTAATTATGTTTATTATAGCAATACTTCTCGTGTTTAATATTGTTTACTTTTTTATTTGTTGTAGTAATGTGTTTTAAAGGCATGCCTGTAACCTATACAATTTAACGGTACTGGTACTTTGACTGTTTAAATTTTAAACACTACTGCCACTTTATTTGCGGGTTGAGCCAGCTATTCCATTATTATAATTTGTAAATTTTTAAATTTAGGATGGCTTAATGAAGCAAGTCATACTAAAATTGTCATTCTATTAGCCATTTTATCTCTCATGAACACTTAAGTTTTCTAATTTGAAATAAATATAGTATATATATATATATATATATATATATATATATATATATATGTATATATATATGTATATATATATATGTGTGTGTGTGTGTGTTTGATAAACGTGACTAACATGTACTGTTTGATTCAAGATTGAATATAAACGTACCTATGTTTAAACGTATATAATAAAGTTTTAAAATTCTAAATTGGTGTACTGTTTAGAAACAGCCCACTCAAGAGATACTTTTGTTAAGCGTGTTTCTTGTATAGAGTATTACTATTTTTAGTCACTTGTTAGTGATTCCTTTTACTATTATTATTTATATTTCGGTTGACAACTTATTTACTGTTTTGCTACGTTATTGATTTTTAAATTTGCGTTTGTCTATATACTTTGATTTTGGCCATTTCATCCAATTAATACGAATATATTTTTTTTTTCATAAATTTTATTTATTATCTGATTTTTATGTTTTCTAATTGTTAACGAAAGTAAAAATGCTTACTTCGATTATAATATTAATGATAGGGAAAATGCTGTGTCTGTTTGGAATAATATGCAAAAACCTTTTATAGAGATTAAGTAATAATAATTAATTTCGTTATACACTGAAAGAAAAATTTTTTAGGAAGTCTTCCCTGCTAAATTATTTTGTAGTAAGCACAAAATAGATTTATGGTGACCACAATATTTGCGTAGTGACGACAAAATATTTTTGTGGTGACCGCAAAATAAAATTTTCAGAATAATTACCCACATAATGTGTTGTAGCTGCCACAAATAATTTTTCCCGTATACCAATGTGCCGCCTATAGTGTCACTGATATAGTGATGTACATTTATAAGTACATTAGCATATATTTTGGAATGATGTAGTAATAGATACTATGTATTTTGTCATGGTGTGCCTCCTAAATTTTCTGTGTTCGATGTGTATTTGGATACTCTAGTAAGTAACTTGTAACCTTGTTTTGTGACAGTAAATCCAGGGTGCGATGAGGACTAAAGTTGTGTACACACGTTTTTCTTGCCATTAGAAGCATTCAACATGGTGTTAAAGACTGTCTGGCAAGATCAGATCAAAAATACTTTCTGTTTAAGACTGAAAATGGACATGAATTGGCAGTGTTTCCCTCTTACAAGTTGCCGATACCTGAGTATAGGTTGTTTGTGTGCAAAACTCGTAAAGACGATTAATGATGCTGTCAGCTGGGTTCAGCTAGTGTCCGACTAAATAGCTTTTCCCAATACTTCGGCTACTATACATGGACATTTCTCAAGCTTCGTAAGACATATTGAAATTCTGAGTATAGGGGCATGCACCCCTTGCGATAGCTAATATTTTTTCTAACAGTTGGAAAGGGTTCAGAGTATTAATTGGTTTGTCTCACTGTGCTTTGCTGCTTGAATATTGCTATTGTGGACGAACTGTTTCTGTTGCATTTTCGGAGCTGGCCAATAGGAGCGATGTGACTATGACGTCATCCCCTGAAGGCTTGACACGAGCTGGCTAGCAGAGAGCAGAAAGGAGAGACTTGCTGTGCAGACTTCGAAGAAGGAGAGTGTGATTGAGACCTCGTCCCAGTACTCCACGCTTCCCGACGAGCATCGTGGATTGAAACCTGGTCATCGTGGAGGCACGAAGCAGCGATGCCGGTTCATCAATTGTGCGTGAAGCACAATAACGCTGTTTTTAACTTGGACTATGGAGCTGGAACGCCATGGTACTCCGAGGGCGCATCACAGGACTTCGATCGCCAGCAACTACAATAAGTTGTATGTATGAACTATTACGATAGTTATTGGGAGCTGGTTGCGTTATTCAACGTAAGATTGAAATGGAAGTTTAGGAAGTTAACCTCGCAGTACGAATGTGGTGACTATATATGAATGTTTTGAGTGGGACGAACTATCAAATGTGGGCAGTCATTAGTGTAAGGGAATACCATAAACATACCCGTAAATACCTTTTGAACAAAAAAAAAAAACTTAAATAGGTGACTCGTATACTTGTGCCGCAACATAGACTGGTCAAATGGGAACATTATAGCTAGATTGAGAAATGGAAACAATAGACGTATTAAACAAGACTATGTTATTTTGGAATCGTCTTTGTGACCAAGATTTTTTTTATCCAATAGTCAATTGCAGAGCACGAGGGCGAAGCGTAATTAAAGTGTATTGTGTATAGGCCTATTGAACTAATTACTAACTGGTTCTGCAGGTACGTGGAGCTCCTGCCTGGGCGGAAGAAAGAAGTCAACAAGCGCATTGAGGAGATCTTCATCTGTGGCAAAGAGTGATCATTAACTGTTACTTTAGGAGAGTACAGACACACCCTCTGGAACTAATATGTAATACAATTGGGCCTCAGCCCTGTGGCAAGGGTTTGCTTAACCTATCTCTTCTCAATTTTCCGACCCCATCAACCTTTTCCTAAACTCCCTTGCTCCCGTCACCTCAACCACATCGCTCGCCAACTCATTCCAATCCTCACTGTTCTCACCATCACAGTGTTTTTTCCTCTCGCCGTCCTCTTCCCCACCCTCTGTATCTTCCACTCATGATCACCCCTTCCCCTAAATACACCTCTCTGTATCTTGTCACCCAGTTGTGCCCACCCACCCACCCCCCTCACCACCTTAAACATCCTTACCAGCCGCTCTACTCTCCTCCTTTCCTTGCAGTGTGCCCCACCCCAGTCCTCTCACCATTATTGATGGTCTGAAATCCTCCTCTCTCTCTCTCTCTCTCTCTCCCCCTGTGTCCTTGTTTGTTTTGTTTTTGTAAGGAAGGCACATCAAATGACCGATTTAAATTTGTTATATTTCTATATTTGTTATATTTCTGGTTTAAAATAAACGTTACTTTCGGGGAGTTATTGTAGGTCTTAATTTAGTAGCGGTAACTCTTCGTGGGTCCACACCAATACTTAGTTTGTTTAGGCATATCTGCTTATTCAATTAGTTATTTAATTCAATAAAATTTGCCCCTTAGGGACAATAGTTAGAAATAACACTGACATGTGCAAAGGTAATGTCACGATATATTGCAACAATTTAGAAATTTTTGCATTATTACATGGCTACCGTTTTTGACCGCATTTACACAAAATTAAAGAATGCAAAGTTTACACAATACATTACAAAAATGGTTTATTCTTACCCTGATAGGCTTGCCATCATGCGTAAGTTGCTTTGAGCAGGTATCGATCATCTTGAGTGCCATCCACGCTATCTGCTGAGCGTGAGTGGAACTCTCCTTGTGCAGGCCACAAGCTACACAGTAGGCATCTCCTATCGTCTCCACCTGCAAGAAAACAAACACTTCTGATTTATGGCCAAGAGATTGTATTTTACAACTTCTTTCCATGCCTCAAGAAAAGTATACTTGTAGGTATCGTACTTCTGTTAAAATACGGACAATAGTCCAGGTTGGCTGTCGTTACTGTCTGAATTGTCCATACAATAATTCATTGTGTAGAAGTAACATTGTATTCTGCAGAAGTCACACACAGCATCTCTTATTTACAGAACATATTGTTACTTATAGGGAATAAAAATTGTTGTAGGAGCTATGGCAAATAGTACCAGACAATCATACTGGACTGTTGTCTCTATTATAACAAAAATAAAGGAACTGAAACAATTTTTTTTTTTTCAGTACAATCGTATCGACAGAATCTCTGTATACAATGTGAGTTCTTTCCAGGTGAAATTGAATGACATTTCTGGGCTGGTTACTTTTCTTATTATCAATATGCCCTGTTGACACTCAAAGAATAAGTGGTTACATTAAGGTTTAAGCTTAAATAATCTGATTTGTTTAATGATGTAATGGACATCTGGATATGATTTTTTACTAAGTACGATTCATGTTTCCAAGCTGGGTAATTTTTCTGGTATTGATTATTTACCTACATTGCACTTTCTGGCGTATTGATAGTTGTTTAATTAGTTTTGTGTTGCTTCAAATGATCATTTAGTCGATTGACTTTATGACGTCTAATGACTACGTGTTGTGCTATCCCATCCCACAATTTGCTATATGTTTTGAATTATCAGTAATAAAGTTCTTAGAAAACCCGAGCATAACTTTCTTCTTATTAGTAAGTTAGCTGTTACCATCACATTAAAATTACACATATTTGTATTATTGCTCATTATTTTCCACCTAAATATTATTTCTTTATGTTCATTGATAGATAGCTGAGTTCTGAATTATGTTCAGTTCTATATCTACGGAAAATATATGCCATAAAGGATTGCCAGATTGCCATACATCTACTATTGCTGGGGCTACGATGCTACTCGGGGAAAAGCATTAGAGAAGATTGTCATTATAAGCTCACTTTGTTAGGGCTACCGTGCTGTTAAATTAAGACGACAGAACCACTCGTTATGAATACCATACAGTAGCTGCTATCCCACAGTACCTGGAAGTCAACTGAATAGATTTTTAGAATTGCAATACCATGTAGTATGGCAGTAGCTATCAGATACTTAGTTACGGCACAACCATGTGTTACTGTTAGTCGTATAGTCACCTATGTAGCAACATTGCAGGGAATACCAATCTGCACTGTAGTCATAACCTTACTCATTTAAAACAATAACATTCTGTGTTGTAGAAACACGTGACGCCAGGGATTTGTGACACAGACTTTCAACACTATGTTATGTTGGCATTACCATATACCTTCAACAATATTCGTAGGGTAGTCACAACCAAACATACATTTTTTCCTATTTTGATTGTCCTGGAGGGTAACGGCTTCCGAACATAATGTTCCTATTACAGTATTTATCTTTCAATGAGCCTAGGTGAACCGTCAGGCAGTATGCTATCGCGGTACGATGCTTCGCCTCGAGTACTCTGCCCGCACGACATTTATTTCTTTAACTTATGTAATTTTATAATAGAAATTTGGCTACGTAACCGAAAGTAGGATTAAGTTAGTCAGATATAGTTAGGGACCCCTATTTTTCGTGAAAAATTTGGCTACGTAACCGAAAGTAGGATTAAGTTAGTCAGATATAGTTAGGGATCCCTATTTTTCGTGAAAAGAATTTCGCCCCACTTTGTTTCAGTGTTTTACGTACACATCTGCAATTCTGCTTCATGGTTATTTGCAGCGTGTCTATGTGAAGAGCAGCATCTCATTTTACTGAGCCAATTACAGTTAAGTTCCGCAACAATACACGTATGTGATATGCCTGTGGAATCCCAAGGCTCGCGAGAGTTAAAATATCCGATGACTGACCACGAAGCAGAACTGCAGATGTGCACGTAGGGCACGGAAACAAAGTGAGGCAAAATTATTTTCGCGCAAAACAGGGGTTCCTAGCTATGGTGGATTTCAGAAATATACTTGTCCCAAATTCCTGAAAAAATTCCGTTGATGAAATCTGTAGCTAACCGATTTCGGATAAAAATTTAAAATCACTGAAAATCAACAAATATTAACATAATCCATTTTAGAGTACATGTCTTAGCATTTAAAATACAAATAGCTTACAAATCAACCTAGATATCTGATTCAAAAACCGTTAGGAGAAACACCTGAGTGTTTTAAGTTGTGTATGTATGTTAAAAACTAATACGAATTATTATTTAAAGTTTATTTTAAAAATCGTATACGTATTTCCTGTCGTCTGAATAAGTTTTCAACTAATGATTCAAACACTAATTTCATGTTATAAAATTTAACTAATTTTAATATGTTTGTGATAAATACTTACAAAAATTACTATATTATACATTTGCACTGTAACGTAATTTTTTGAATCGATAAAATTGAAACCTTTATAAAAACATCTTTAACAATATAACATTTATTTAGTTTGCACCTACTAACACGTGTATATATATATATATATATATATATATATATATATATATATATATATATATATCAATACACACATAATTACAAAACACATATGGCAATTTATTGAAGCAATCCGTGCTTCAACTTTGATTATAAGCATATTAGTTTGCTATCAATAATATCAGAATCCAGTTTTTTACAACCTCTGAGTAATAAAATGTAATTTTCGAACAGTGTATTATGTTTTTGGGACAAACCCAATTATTCTTTCTTTTATACAAATAATAATCAACATATATGAGCTCTTGACTAAGGAAATAATAGCTAAAATTATATAGCAAATAAGTACGAAATAACTATTATAGGCCTGCATATGACAAATAAGGTTACAATATTATTTAAATCAGTATTTATTGTAATTGTCTTACTACAAAAAATTGTTTAAGCCTGTAATGTCAAAACTATAAGTACATCCCATACTGAAGCAAAATTCAATTATAGTTTTTAAACAGTTCTTGCAGTCTTCTAATAGATACACAGGCTCGGTGTCACCGTCTATAATGACCTCGCTGTTGACGAGACGTTAAGCCCAATTACTTTATCTTACACATTGCAGTGAGTTGCTGCTATTAATTTTGTTTAGAATAAACATCTTATAGAGAGATGAAAGCTTGCAAATCAACGAAGGAATACACACTTCAAACAACATCTCTATCGGTTTAAAAATTAGGATCACCTATTGGAACCTCGAATTTCAAGCCTCTTAACATAGTTATAATCGGCTTTTCAAAACTGTCTTATACAGAAAAATTCCTCCCGGAATTAAAAAACAAAATAATGAAAATAGAAGTTGGAATTTGAACTTTATGTGTCATAAATAATATAATATTGTCACCGCTTAAAGTTTCACAGGAAAATGAATACTAGTAAAGCTCTGCCTCGCCAGTTTCGTGGTTTGCTCGTAGAGGTGATATTACCTTACATACGCAGGCCGGCGTAAACCTTAGCGTTCCACCGTTTTTGTGCTTCACATACACAAACGCAAACTACAGATAAGAATATGAAAGCACTGTAGATGAGGTAAAAATATTTACAAATGTACTGTATCATGTAATAATATTGTCAACCTATGTTAGTATTGTGGATATTGACTCAGATTCACGATCGTAACAGAGAGGGAAGAGAATTGCAGTGGGTAACTTTCGACCTCATAGGTACTGTCTAAAACATAATAAAACAGTCCTCAACAAACTAAGGGCAGTGATCTTTTCTTAAAATACGACACCAATTTTCTACAATCGAGAGTTCTTAATAGATATGTAATTCTTTGACGTAATAATACATATACACAATAATTTTCTCGCACTATTAGTATAGAGAATTACTCAAAATAATAGTTTGAAGACTAAAGTTTTGGATCTTATTATCTAATGTTAATTATTCAATTCCTTCAGTTATTTTGAGGTTCTAGCCCTATACATTTTTAAAACATAACATCGAAACTTAACATTTTTAAAAATATGGAAATTTAAAATGCATGTGTTTTTAATAGTAAATGTAATTTCTCCGAAAGAGTCTTACAATGGGAAAACACGAAAGACTGCACTAAAACGGAAACATATCAACTCCTGGAACGTCGTGAAGAGCCCGACCAAAGGAAGCCATGATTCTATTCTTGTGTGTCATCGCTATGTCGTCTAGGATAATGCTTGTGACGTCATTGTTCACTAGTTTTGTGCTTAACCTTGTCTTCGTCTCAGTAATTGGCTGTGATGTCTGAACTATGTTGCCCTGTTTTTTTTTCTTTTATTTGCTCAGTTATATATTAGTATTTATTTTTGTAATTTGACATACTTACTTATGAACATTTTATGCATTTTATTGTAGTATGTATGTGTTCACTTCAATTAAACTCTGCTC
>PNEQ01114373.1:25149-44264 GCA_003012365.1 Medauroidea extradentata
AAGAAGCAGGTACAGCTTAAGAAACAATTCCGTGGAAAAACTTCTTACAAAGGGATGCCCTCAAGGGTCAGTACTTGGACCAATACTTTGGAATATTTTATTTGATGGCTTACTAGATCTTGAAATGCCAGATGGTTGCACTGTGCTGGGATACGCAGACGATGGGCTCATACTCGTCTCAGGTGGGTCCAGAGCAACAATAGAGAGAAAACGGCAGAGATTCTACCCCGTGTTGAAGATTGGGCAAGCAGAGTGAAATTAACCTTTTCTACACAGAAGACCAAGTGTATGCTACTAAAAGGCAAACTTAAACGGTTTCCAGTGGTGCGATTTGCAGGAGGGCCTGTCCAACGTGTATCCCAGCACAAGTACTTGGGAGTCATCCTGGATGATAAGATGAGCTTCCTGCTGCATATTGATTATGTCAGTAAGAAAGCTGTTGTGACTTTGAGTCGTCTAAGATCCATTGGAACTACAGAATGGGGATTAAACCTCAGGACATTAAAGAAAATCTATCATAGTGTCTTTGAGGGCATTATCGCCTATGGCTCAGTCATATAGTATCACAGAGCAGAGTTGGTGGCAGCGAGAAGGAAGCTCATCAGTGCTCAGAAGTCGGCACTGTTAAGTATCACAAAGGCATATGCCTCAACGTCGAATGATGCGTTACCTGTCATGGCTGGAGTGTTACCTGTGGATCTGCTAGCCAGAGAAAGAGGATTATTGGCCGAACAACGCCGACGGCAAAGAAGAACGACATCAACATTAGATAAGAAAATGGCTAGAGAACAAACCTTGCTAAGGTGGCAGTCAACTTGGGAAACTTCAGAAAAGGGGAGAATTACATTCGAGCTTTTTCCTGAAGTGGAAGACAGGATGAAGCGAAACTGGATAACAGTAAACCACTACAGTGCACAACTCATGACAGGACATGGAAACTTCAAGGCTAAGTTGTACAGCATTAAATTGGTGGATTCACCTTTGTGTGATGTTTGTGGGACAGACGACACGATGGAGCATGTATTATTGGAATGTCCCAAGACTGAAGACATCAGAGAGGAATTCAAGGCACAATTACAAGACTAAGGGATAGTTAATGTAGACCTGAAAGCTATACTGGCAAACAAAGAAATTTTTGAGAAGTGGAACAGCTTTGCTGCAAAGATTGGGAAACGACTCGAAGATTTCGACCAATGGCTCAGACAACTGGAGCAGGAGTAAAAGGCAGTAAAGATGCTAGAAAGATTAGGTTCCGATGACCCATAAGGTGCCGCCTGGGTAAAGGCCTAATTAAAACTGGGTCTGGGCGAACACTGATTGGCGAGGAGGGCAAGTTTTAAGTGGATTACCGACAGAAAGCCGTGTTTAGTAATTATGCTAGCACAGGCACAAAATCATCAAGAGGAGTCGCAAGAAAAGAAGAGGATATGTGCCATGCGTTGATTCACTCGTCCGAGTACAGTTTCAATGCGGATGGAATGAGGGCGTGCTGGCCTTCCGGCCTAAAACTTGGCCTCAGTAGCGGCTGCTAATGCTCGATCTGTACTTTTCTCTCATCTCTGTCTATCTTCTGCCGTTGGCTGACAGTTTGTGTGGTACGCCTGAACGTATTTTTCAACAATAATATATAGCCAACAGTTAAATTCTCAATATCCTGAAATGCAGGAACACACATACTCGAAGGTTCGGAGCCTATAAAGTCACCGAGTGTGTGAATTCTATCCCGTCGTCAAATATTAACGCAACATTTTTCAGGTCTCCAGCAAGGAATATTCTAGACTAAGGATGTTTCATTAAAAGTTACGTTCATTCTCAATCGACCATAAAACTTCCCTGAAATCAATTACATTTATATTTTCCGCGTTGCGAGAAATGTTTGTTGCCGAAAATAAATAAAAGTAAACCATATTCCGTTTATAATGTTGCTTATTTAAAAAACCAGGTTGTGTACGCAAAACCTCACTCAGTTGCCATCACTCAGCAAATATGTTGCGAAATAAACAAAATGTGTTTGTAATATTGTACAATATTGTAAACGTGACCAGTTTTTAATTATTTGCTTGTATTTTTGTAGCTCTACAAGGACAACCACTGGCTAAAAAAGTAACTATTTTGTTGTTCTTCGAGTAACTGTACGTATCTTATAGGGCCAGAGCTAAATAGAGATGAGTCACCAGTTCAGAGCATTGACTGGCCCAGCATCCAGACAAGTCCTAGCAACGATTCTTAAATATACTTACAATACTCCTCTTACCTAGATGGTCCTAAATACCCATCAACAAAGGATAGTGCGAGTTTGTAGCATTACGTTCGTTACTTGTAAATGTACAAGAGTATTACTAACGTTACATGAAAAGGCTTTAAAGTTTCTTCATTAGTAGTGTAGTAATTATATTGACGTATATATTTCTCAATATTGGTAACAGACATCCGTATACGGTTTCCAACCGTCACAAGAATAGTTCAGAGTCAGTTATAAGTGATGCTTTTGTAGTTATGTAACAAACTATATGGCAATAAATACATGTAACTATTAACATGATTATGTTAAATAAACCACTATTAAAATATTGCTTCCAGCTATCCACGCGACAAAACGAAATCAACAGAAAGCTGACGGATGTCGCAAAAAAAGTTTAACTGCTATCGGCATCAGCAACAACGTGTAAAAAATTGTGTTGAGTATATTTGCCTCAAAGCTGAACTGTCTAAATAATGGGATGTGATCCTAAATTTCAAATGTTCAGTTCCCATCACCGACCAAAACTTTAATCTTCGTGTAAAGCATGACCGACGAAACCTCGCGAAAAGAAAGCAGTTCAACAAAAAGGTTAATCATTATAATTCATTTAATAAAAACTAATTACAAAAACTGTGTAGGATTACCGAGATTATAATGCAATTACAAAAGATATGGGTTAGTCACCCGATAATAACTTATAAATATAGAAGCAATTTTCTTGTAGTGTCACTAAAATATTTTGGCGAGCAGTTCCTCAATTGTTTTGAAAAAGTACAAAAAATTTATTGTTACAGAGTCACAATAATAGTTAGTATTTCAGAATGTATGGTTTCTCAGAATGTTCTTGCGAAAGTGGTAAAGAAACGTTTCGATAAGACGGAGAAAATGTGTGTTGAACTGTGTGCTGGTACTGACAAGGCTAAACAAATAGTAGTGAACATGTTCCACGAGACATAAAAACTGTGTTATGATCGAAATTTTAATACATTTTGACACAGATGTCGTTTCTCTCAGTAATAAACGTAGCGCATATTTTATAAAAAGTGTATACATTTCCGTAAAATATCGTTTTACCAGGATTCATTACTGCTTTTTATTACGGGTCATTAGTTAATATAACCCCAAATATTGGTAAAGTAAAAATATAAATATTAATAAAATTAATAAACAAAGATCCTGAATCATGCAAATAGCACTTTGCTACAGGCACGGCTAGTCTATGAGCTGGAGGAAAACGTTAAGCAGAAACAGTTCTGACAAATAAAATTGTATTATTCAAAAAATTAAAAAAAAAAAAAAGCAAAGAGCGTAAAGGAAACATTTTGATTTTATACTATGCTGTGTATATAAATTATTACGTTGCAGCAGACCAATTTATTATTTATGAAAAACTGACTACGCAGAGTAAACATTGAGTTCCAAGCAACATTTTTAACTGCATATTTTATCATTTCTGCCTCGCCATTTGTGAAATTAAAACAATCTACTAGAGTAGGTTAGGTTTTCATGTCTTACATTCTGGACAGTATCCTCAGATATTTATATCAGAGGGGGGTAGTGTTTTATGCCACCCCTGCCTCACCGCAATTTGTTCACAAATTTTAAGTGCTGTAGTAATTCTATCCTGTAGGATCCGCCGCTCCTTCAGTCTGCCACCGGAGGCACATGCACCTTTCCTCTTCCTCATACATACATCCGGTATCGCTTAAATTATTCATTTCCACGTAGTTTAGAGGCCTGTGAGTGACTTAACATGCAGCACAAGGGACACATAAATATTAAACAAAAGCTAAGAAGCACGTTGTGAACAAACAGGGCTGAAATACGTGTATTGCCAATGATCCTACCAGGAAAATTTGCTACATACAATAAAAACCATAAACTTTTATGATTGATCGTTTTTTATTTAATTGAGCTTTAACTTTAATTATATTCGTTGGAAATTATTTTAAGTAAAATTGAAGAAGATTCACCCATTCACTTCACGTTAGCCACTTTATTTTTTGAAAAGAGAAACGAACCCATTGTTAGTAATGAAACCAAATAGTACACGAGGGAAAATATTATATTCGTTTACAGGTAACAATTACGTAAACACATTCATTCATTTTGATTACGTAGTAAGAAAAACTTGCCGTGTTATCTTTAGTGTGTTGGTCCAAAAATGTTTCGATTGTGTCGTGCAGTAAAGGCGTCATTAAGATACAAATTATTCAGAAGAGTAATTAAACTTTTTGAAAATCAACATTTAATAAGAAAATCTTCCACTTTACAACTAATATACATTTGGTTTAAATGATTTCGTGCAAATAATGTAATGTTACAAATAAGGCAACATTGATATCAAAACAATAACTTACACGGTGTTATTGCATTTACTGCAATAAACATTGCACGAAAAAATTTTACAGTGGGAAAACAATGCTGGTTACGTCATAACTTTAAATCATTTCTGTGAACATTACTGACACTTTGCATTTTACAGACTATAATGTTTTAAAATAACATTAAATATAAGGGAAGCAAAACTTGTATGGTAACACACGATTTTGACTACTGTTTTTACTTACTGAAAACGTATTTTTGGAAACTCCCATCACTTTATTCTTCGTCACATTCTGATAAGCAGTCACGCACACTTCCCAAGGAATTTTTTTGTACTCGTTCCAGTATTGTAAGTGGATAATTTTCCTTTCGCACACGTGCTGCTGTATGTCTAAGCTGCCATAGGTATTCTTGCTTTGTAAAGTTGTACTATATATTGTCATAATTACGAAGCCTACCTCCTCTCACTTGTAGACGTCTGAGTGTAATTGATTTTGTTGGAGCATATTCCTGGGAATAGAACTTTACATCAACACTATTAAAATTCTTGCAAGATGTTACTTGACAAATTTCATTGAACTTTATTCTTTCACCTGATTTGACCCTTCCATTGTGGAGCCAAAAACTTATTTTCCATGGGTTTCCATTGCTTAATTAAGTTATCTTAATTCATTACATAGACTGCGTATGGTTCTGGAGTTGCACGTGCATTTTTTGGTCCAAGTCGGTCATTCTCAATGAGTCTACACTGTCCTCTCTTTCAGACTCGTTCCAGTTGTACCATGCGCAGATGCGATTGGCATGTATGTGTGCCCAGAAAGGAGGGATTATTGGCATACACCTAATCGTTCACGATTTCTGTAAAGCGTAGGCTGCCATGCTTAGGAGAATATGATTCTTGTTATGCCCTGGGCAGATATCAAAATACGAAGCCAATGTAGGTGTGTTTTCTCAAAGTCAATCTATTCGATGTTCAAATAGAGCAAGGTTGATAAATCATTAGTATCTCTACTGCCGTTATTTTCACCTTATACATAACGATACGTCTTTTTTGTTGTGTTTTCGTATGCAGGGGAGGTTCTAAGCGGAATACTCGAATCTTCGACTGTAATATAGTAACATGTTGTCACCACGGGGTGTGTTCAACATTAACAGCAGATCAAAACTGGCACGCAAGGATCAATCAGTTCCAATGGCTGTCTGTACTTATCAAACTACCCCTTTGTAGAATTATTTTTCAAACGTGTTTGCTGACACTTCAGGCGAGTAAACGTTATTCATCCGGTTTAATTCCTTATTGCACATTTATGTAGCACATTTGTCTTTCTTGTACACATGCATTCTAATACGATAGTCCATCATCTATTACCTGTATGAATGCACCCTACTTTGCACAAAGAATGTCGTAACTCTTGCAATTTTCCTTATAGAATATCTAACATTTTCAAGGCTTTTAAACTCTGTTAGGATGTTGATCTTGTTCACCTTAGTAGATTTAGATGAGCTAAGGCAGTAGTGTGGTAGCACTGAGATGTTAAATAAATGCATTCTCTTACCTCAGCACTGATTTTGTTGGCCTGTGATCTTCTGCCTCGTGTTGCAGTTTGAGTTTACTTTTTCACAAGTGTTGGATTGTATTTTTTTCTATTTTTCCAGTATTAAAAAATTGAGACATACTTGTACCTGTTCTTCATTTAATTGGAGTGAATACTCTTCCCTATTTCTACCCTTACATTTTTATTTGGTTCATATCCATGTATTACTGGCACTCTTCACACAAGACAGCAGCCATTTTCTTTGATAATATTGATCAGAAACTCTCCAATATATTTGGAACACGTATTGCCAACTTTTTGAGCATTGACATGGGTTCAGTAGAAATTTCCCCTCACGCACAAATTAACTTTTATCACATATATAGTCTTATCCGCTGTTTTTCAATCGTTTATATTTATCCCTAATCGACTCATTAGCTGGTTTTTGTTAACTGATTTTTATTAAACTCTTCACTCCTGATATTCATTTTACTTTATTCACTTCAGTGTCAGGAATGTCAGCATTTACAGCACTTGGTAAATTGCATGCAACAGTAATAGCATACCTCTATAATAATATTTTCGGCAACATTTGTCAGGTAACCGATTTCTTCATCCAGGGACGGCCAACCCTATGCCCGCGTCCAAACACTGGCCCTCTACTGCATTTTAAACGGCCCGCCATAAGCTGAAGCATTTGCATAATATTTCAAAGTTACATTAACTGACAGAAAATATATTTGAATAATGATTTCATATTTGACAACGCTCTTTATCTAAACACTGTGCAGATAATTCCCTGTTATACTACTATAAAACCATACGTTAGTGTTCAGCTCATAAAAAGTAGTCGACGTGAAAGTTTTTTGTCTTGGCCCGTGACATGATTTGGTTAGACTTTTGGGCCATAGCTTCGAAAAGTTTGGCCACCCCTGGTGTAGAAAAAAACTGTAACGGGATCATCAAACACAAAAACAGCATTTTCAATGTCACTTTTAATAAACTACCACTTGTGTACACATAAATATTCGGATCAATATGTGTAGGTGCAGTAACCTGAAAACTATTTCCAACTGGCATGCTTGTATTTTCAATGTTTGAGTCATGTTGTCTGTTATCACTGCTTCACTCAGCAACATTGTTCTTGTTTAAACAAGTTCAAAATGTTGTGGCATTTTTACTGGCAAGTGACATATCATTTTCTTTGGAACAATATTTCATAGAAACGTGGGTGTTCAGATATTCGTTCGCAAAACCATTAATAAACAATAGAGTTAAATTAAATATAATCACTCCTGGACAAGAATACAAAAGTTCTCAGGGAAAATTTTACTACGTGCCGAAGTCAAAATGAATTTGTTTTAACTCAATTTTTGCCTTTGTTCACTAAGGGCTTTATCAACAAACATTAATTTTCTGAGATACGATTATCAACCTTTAATTAATTTTTTTTCAGACAGTAAGGGCATTGTCGTTTCTTTAAAAGCGCAGTGTATATACACACACACATACATATATATATATATATATATATATATATATATATATATATATATATATATATATATATATATATATATCAGGAAAAAAACTGTTTAGGTTGAACACCGTATCTCAGAACATATTAAACTTTGTTGATAATGCCCTTACATTGGACAAAAGCAAAAATTGAGGTAAAACACATTAATTTTAACTTCAGCACGTAGTAAAATTTGCCTTGCGAGCTTTTGTGTTCTTGTCAGTGATTCCAATATGCAGCTGCTCCCAGTGAAAATAACAATACATGTTCTGCTTGAAAATAGAAACCTCTTAAATCGAACACATTCCATGAAATTAATTTTTTTAGTAAGTGTGAAATGAAATAATATAATTGAACTTGTAGACGTTATAAATATTGTATTTCAGCAATGCGAATAATTTTTTTAAAGTGCAATTAATATTGCAACACAAAATACTTTATATTGAGTACCACTAGTCGAACCAGAAAAGTTGTTTTTCTTAATCAAAAAAATATATATCAGTACACTTCTTTAGTAAGATTGCAATAGTCATTCCACTCATATTTCCATGCTCGACAGCGAGTAATAAATTGCGCACGGACCCTCATCTGGTCTTATATTCTTCACTAATAATATGTTCTTCAGTCCTTGTTCCTAGAATTTATTAATTCATTTACTTTTTATATTTAAGAGATGCCTTCGAGTGTCATTGTTTTAACCACTAGAAGCAATGCATTTATTTTATATTCATTTAGAAAGTTTATTTATGTCCACAGGTTTTATACCGTTAGGCGTAATGAGGGACAGCTTACAAACTCTATAAACCTAAGTAACCGACATAAACATCTATGCCCGTGCTGGGATTTGAACCCAGGATGTCTCGCACCATAGGCCGGCATGCTACCGACCACGCTACGGAGGAATTTCAATACGGCGAGAACGCAACGTGGGTAAAAAATATTACCGCATTTATTTGCTTAGCACTAAATAGTCACAATTGGTTTCGTTGTCTTTTTCTGCATGGACATTAAGAGAGAGTGTTAGACAATTTTGCAGTATTTGCAGTTTTTGAGTCATACCGTTTATTCAAATTGTAATATCAAAATTTTCTCTTCGACAAAGCATAGGATGTATTCTTGGTAAACTGCTTAACATAAATAATAACGGAATCGTTCTTTAATTCGTCATTCAAAATCATTTCAGATAATTCTTTAAAGTAAACCTATAATTCTCTTGCAATGATTCTGCATGACAAATCAATGAAATATGTTATTGTTATTAATGTTAAGCAGTTTACCAAGACTATATTCTATTCTTTGTCGAAGAGGAAGTTTTGATAACACAATTTAAATAACTGTTATGGCTTTAAAACTGGAAATACAGCAGATTGTCGAACACTCCTCTTTAAGACGACCGCCTGAGTGGACGCATATTGCGTGTTCAAGTCCAAGAAGTGCGGAGAGCTAAGGGCGACACAACGCGCGCACCACGCCTTACACTAGTCTCTAAGCGCATGTCAGTTATCTGGTGTGCAGTCTTCTCGCCAATAACTAGCCTCTACCAGACCCTCAGTAGTGACACTTGACGTAATATTTAAGATAAATTGAGATGTACCTGCTTACATATTTTTAAACATTCTGAACTTAAATATAAACACGCCTAAAAAGGACCGCAAAAAGAACCGTTTTCGCCATTTTTGGTGGCTATAAACAGGCTTTGAAAATTGAATTGGAAGTTGCAGAAACAAAACTTTTCAGAAGAGAGAAAAAACTGATCAGCAAGAACTTATGTGTAGGTAATCCAGTATTTTTTTCTCCCACTCAAGTATGGTAATCATACACTACTACGAACTAAATTATAAACTTAATTAAATATATATTTTCGAATTGAATATAATATGTACTGTGCACATACATCATTTCTGCAAAATAAGTACTGTACATGTACACTTTCTGCAATGTGTGGGATAAATGAACACCCTTCTTGCAGTATTTTCTTGATTTTCAAATAATTTTTGTCACAGCTTCAAGTCCAGAAAGTTTAATTTTGTTTATTTTAATATATGCTCATCCTTAATCATCTACTCTGATTGAAACGCTAATGTTTGTTTCATAAATCAGGTTGGTATTTTAATATACTTCTGTCAGAAACAGGACTTTAATTAGAGCTTAAAAGCATCATTCTAACCATCGTGCTGCATATTAAAAAGCATAGAATCCAAGTACAAATTGAGTTTTCTGTTAACAGATAGCGATATTACTGTTTCGCAAAACGAGGAATTAATTTATAACGCAGTTCCATATTCGCATGGTTACTCTGAATTTCACCTCTAAAAATTTATCTTTAATATCTACCAGTGAATCGTAATTAATATTTACCGAATCAACGAGCTTTTTTATGTGAAGAAATTGTAATTTTAAAGCCAGTAAATATCGAGAATAAAAATTCAACAACCCATACACACCTGTTAATTTTGCAACTTTGGAACTCTGCTCTCGCATTATTCAAGCGAAAGAGTAATATAGTAATTTTAATTTAGCTTGCTTTCCCCACTAATATTTCAGCATTATAGTCCTATATTTACGTAATTCATTGTATCTTCTGGGCGTATATTATCATACAGAATATATAATTTACAGTAGTTAGCTTGTCGTCCCAATTCCCTCAATGACGGTAAAAAATTTAATTGCAAGCATTTAATGAGTTTTTATCTCTCATGAATTGGCATGAGAATAAAAAGCAAAATATTCTCTCTGTCAGCGAAAAATTACCTTCTTCTTGGATTTTTTTCTTTTATCTCTTATTCTTTTTCGGAATGACTTGTAAACTTCAGAGGAAGTTAACATTTCTTCACAAACAGAGGGAGGGTTCATGACCGTCTTGAAGAAAATAGCAACACATGCACATAGGTACTGTAGATGGCGAATACGACAAAGAAATGAATAATGTATCAGACATAACGACATGATATTTAAATAACGCCTGATCAGAAAATTACGAAAAATGTAAGGCTTTTGTTTCCGCTACAAATTAAAGACTGTCGTTTTGATGACTCATGACTTTTTTAAAGCAGGGAAAGGGAAGACTGTGACATTAGACTATACACACACACACACACACACACACACACACATATATATATATATATATATATATATATATATATATATATATATATATATATATATACTGAATGGCATCTCAAACACAACCCAAATGTTAAATTTTGAGAAATTTTGAGGGACATTTTCTTCTAGTGTGTAGGAAAGTCCATAGAAGGGAGTTTTCAAAACTCGACTGCCAAGGATATGAGAAGGGATGAGATGTGTTTTCGATAAATCATCGATATAGCCCATTTCCGACGGGCTACAGTCGTGACTTTTAAGTCAGGAGACGCTGATACAAATGAATACTAGGCTATTTCGAGAATTTTCAAATTCGACCCGCAAGGAGTTGAGAAGACGTGGAATGGTTTCTCTTCAATGAACCTTAGATACATCTCGAACACAAAGGGCTGCCGCCATGACATTCACTTCAAACGGTTACTTAAACAAATATATAATATGTGCTTTCAACATTATTAGAAAATCGACCTTTTCAGTTGGTGAAAAGGGATAGAATATTTTCTTCAATCAGCCCATGATATTCATCTAAACATTTGAATTATTAATGCGAAGTTAGCCTCGGAATGACAGAAAAGTAAATAAATAAGCTGGTGCTGTTTAGTGACGGGCATAGGTCTACAGCCCGTGTGGCGAGTCCCATCTGTTTCCTCCATATTTAAGGCAGTCGATATAAAAGAAAGATAAATAATGTATATGGATGGATCTAGATTTCTACCTGCGACTTCGCACGCGTGTATTATTTGTAGAATATAAGGCGTAGAAACATTATGCCGGGTCTGTTGTATTTTTAAAATACTATAATTACAATGTACACGCCCATAAGCACAAATATTGTACCACATACGTATCAAAATATTCACAAAATGTAACTTGGTTTCACTATTCGATGGTCAAAATTGCTCTTCCGGTGGTTTGCAAAATAAGTATTTCTTGTGGTAGGTACTTTACTGTATCCAGTGTAGAAATATCGTGCAGAGTTTTGGGTAATAACGCAATCTTAATTATGAAACAAACAACATCTCCGTACTTCAAATTGTTAGACAAATATCGAGGGCAAACCTAAACATAATTACAGGACAGATATCGAAACATCCTGAAATCTCGTTTAGAACATTTGTAATAAGTATCCAGTTGAAGTGTATATCACGACGATGGCTTGTATGGTTCCAGGTATATTCACGAATTGTTAAGATTGAGCCAAGCCAACTGTAGTGTGTTGCTGACTTAGAAGATCGCAATACTGTATATCTATCTTCTATAATATAAAAATGAATCGCAAAATGTGTTGGTAATGTTGTAAATGTTCGTTGAAGTTCAAAGATGGTTTTTACGGCGAGAAAAATTCGAATAATTGCCGGGAAAAAAACCTAAAAACAGTAGAGTCAATTTGAGCTTTATTGCTATTGTTGTTTAAACAATGTAGGTATGTTCCTGTGATCGAGGCCTTAAGCATTCACTCAGGTATTGTATAAAGTTTGGGGTGTGGGAGGGGTTGGGGTTACGGGTTCGTATCCCGTGCAAGACTTTGCGATGGGAATTACATGACATCATACAAGCGTATTGCGCGCGCTCTTTACATTGTTATTGAGTACGCTAGCTGTTAAATGCCAGGCAGCTGTTTTGCGGTGGAAGCCGCAGCTGAGCAGCTGTTGTATAGAGAAATAAATAATTAAAAAAGGACGCTTAGCGCAGTGGACTGGACAAATTTGTTTGTATTTGATATTTTAAAGATAAACAGTGAATATAGTATAATATAGAATATAGTATCACCATCAATTAACACGTAACTAAAAGTTAGTTACTCTTTTCTACAGTACACGCGGGTGAAGCCGCAACGGGACAGCTAGTTCCTTATACAAACTAAACGCCTGTAGTTAGACAACATGTCATGCGCCTACGTCATAGCATGGCCCTTCTTAGTACGTTTGGGTGATGGGGAGGATGTACACTATATCAGTGCCATTAGCCTCCAGAGATAATGAACCGTCGATTAAGCTTAGGGCTAGGCTGAGTGTCATGGCCGTGTTCCAGAACGTTACTCTTGGAGCAGAGTAAAGTAATGGAGAGTAAGGCAGAGTAAACAAAGAGTAAAATTTGTTTTGGAACGGGCGCAGAGTAAACAGATTCAATTGTTTGTAAACATTGCGAATGTGTAGGTTCGACAGTTGTAGTTATAAAAATTAATATTACGTTTACGAATTTTTAACTGTTCTGAAGTGTGGTGAAAACAAATGTTCGTTAGTATCATGGTTTTATCGTACAGTGTGGTGGACATGTGCTGATTTTCATGGATTGGAAATGTTCACGAATATTAAAGTGCTTTGTAACTGACAGCAGCATATTTATAATGAAGTGAAATATACAGGCGTTGTTTTACCAAACTACTTATCCAACTTACGTCGCAATGAGAAACATAAGGCTTAATGTGAGTGATGTGTAACTTGCTAAGAGCAAAAATTATGTTGACAGTTTATATTTGTACTGGTTGTAATTTATGTAATTGATTTCTGAATTCCGCGTAGGTTTCGTCGTAACTCGTTTGACATGGTGTTTATGAGTGCATTACATGTGGATTTCGTCGTTCAGCGAGTCATAAATCAAATTGTTCAGTACCTGTATACTCATGTGTTGCGAATACACACGACATCCGTTCAAGAACTCTACAAAACTTGGCCTAGACGATTTGCAGGTTTAATGTTAACCGAGGTATGTTTGATTTGTGTAGACAGCAAATATATGTAGAAAGGTTAGAAACCGTGTATTGTCAGTCTCACGAAAGACTTTAAACTATAAGCGTAGTCCTCCTGTCTTGTGAATCACAACAGAATCACTCCAGCACCTGTAATATGAAACTGAAGCAAATAAATAATAGGCAATATTATTTAATCCCCAAGACGGGAATCATGGAGCAAGAAAACTCATAATTAATTATTTATTTTACAATGTTCTCGACAATTGCTGAAACAGGTGTTAGCGAACATTCTCACTATCTATTTATATTAACACTTATATTCCTTATCTCAGTCATTTTAAAGTTAATGTTACGTTTTAACACAATTCACTAAACACACTCGTTAATAGCTACAATTGACAATTATTGGGACTCATATTACAAAGGAGATATGTTTATTAATAGGTACAGTTTAGTATTGGAAACATATATTAATTTACATGTATTCAATGTACGTCCAATAACATCATATCGTTACTAAGGCCTAATTACAATTACTTTTGATAGTGGAACATGTGAATTTCGCCCATTTTTTTTTCACTTTCCACATAAACAAATGAATTTCACTCTCAGTTACTCAATGAAATTACGTGAGTAAAAATTTTACTCTGCGAAGATGCTCAGAGTAATTACTTCGTAGTATTGGGACTCCGCCAGAGTAAGTAAAAATTTTGCTCCAAAGGTTTGGGGACAGGCACGGAGTAAATTTTACTCGCAGAGTAACGTTTTAGAACGCCACCCATGGTGTAGAGTATCCACTAACCATTCCCTTACCTGAGTCTTACAACTGTGAGCTAGCAGCCAGAGTGCTCATCTACCGACACTACGATTCGGGCTCGATAACAAGTCTGAGTTCTATATCCGGTGGGATCAGAGTTTCAGATGTGGCAATCGGGCGCACAATGCATCGAGTCGGCGGATTTTCTCGTGGATCTCTAATTTCGCCCGCTAGTGCATTTCGGCATTGACACATACCCAAACCATTTCACCGTAACACATTTTGAAGACCATGTTGTTCAGAGTTACACAAAGCTATCAATAAAATATCTTTCTTATTTATAGATCTGTAATGCGATTACTATATTACGGCAATTTAATTATCTATGCTAATGAAAAAAACACATTTGTACGCCAGTTTCTTTTTTATTTGGTATATTTGTCAATATTTGGGAAACTTTGGTATATTTTCACATAGCGAACTATAGCTAAGTGCATATGTATATTCTAACTGTTCTCATAACCGAGCAAGGTGCCGCGACAGTAACACGTTTGACTCGTGTTCGGGAAGACCCGGGTTCGATCCCCGGCTCCAGCCATCCTGATTTTGGTTTCCCATGGTTTCCATAAATTCCTCCAGGCAAATGCTGGGATGGCCGACTTCTCTCCCAGTTCCTGTTATTCAGTAGCGGCCGGAATATAAGCGCCAGTACAGTTTGAAATGTTCGTTCAACCGATCACAAATGAACGGAGTTTTTAATGCTGTAAAGCTGCGATGTTGCAACACTGTACTGTGCACAACAGAGATATACTCTTCTTTCGGCTTCCTTCTCGGCCTGTATGCGCATGCGCACGACGAAATGACGTCACCTTGTATGGGAGTTTTAACACTGAAGAAGTGCACAGTACGACTGTGCTCATGACTGTTGATCGCGGAAACTGTTACTTCTTTCACCTCGTGATATGAGCATCTACTGGCGCAGCAAGTGTAACATTCCCGCAACAATAAAACACTTTGCTAGATTCCAGCCGTAACTATTTAACTATTTCCAGGCCAAACGTACATTCTGAGCAAAAATGTGACACGAGCCTTGAGCAAATCTGGCGAGGAGACGCTGTGGTTTTAAATACAAAAAAAATTGTCAATAATACCTACAGAATGCAGGTAATAAATGTATATTTGTACAAACACTAGTTTTACATATTGCATCCAAGACATGAAATATTACCCAATAACCTTACTAGAAAATAAAATTTTAACATTGGACGTTACGAATAAAGAAAATATTATTTGTAATTTAATTGCTGAAAACAATTAAATTTAACTTAGGTAGAAAACTTTACGTACTTACTGCTTATTTAAGATCCATGAAATTCAAATAGCGAATACAACTCAATTTACAGATGATACAAGCACCACTGTTAAGGAATATAATCTAACAAACATAATAGTTCAAACTATGGAGACACTAAATGTACTAGATAATTGGTTTAAGACAAAGAAATTAATTTTAAATATCACAAAAACCATAATTATTCAATTTAGAAAACACAGCTCTTCATGCCTACCAATTTTACCAACAGACAGTGCAAAGTAATAAGTAGTAGCAACACAATTTCTGTGTCTATATTGGTAAACGTTTAACGTAGAATGATCATATTGCTAGTTTAGAAAATAGACTTTCCTCGGTGTGTTTTTCATTATGATCTCTAAGGCAAATAGTAGACGACCGAATACTAAAATTAGCATACTTTGCACATTTTCATTCCCTGATGAGATATGACATAGAATTTTGGGGGAATATGTCTGAAAGCAAAATATATATATATATTTTTTTTTAATAAAATAATGCGATTATAATTTTGGCAGGGGTTAGTAGAACTACTGCTTGCAGAGAATATAAAAAATAAACAAGATACGTCCATTTTGTAATGGATATCTAATGTGTGTACTGAACTCTGTTAATAGATATGAAAATGATTATCAAAGGAATGAAACTGCGCATAATTAAAATACAAGAAACTTGTTTAGGATAAGATTTAATCAACATTCAAGTATAATATTCAAAATGGGTCTATTTAATTCTGGTATATGTCTGTATAACAAATTACCTAATTGTTTAACGTTAGAAAGGGGCATTCAGAATTTAACAAACTACTACGTGATTTGATAGATGCACAATAATTTTATAATTTAACAGAATTCGATGAGTATTTGTCAAAGGTATAAAAAAATAAACTTTATACTGTGCTAATATGTACGTACCCCAAAATTCTGTATTGAATAGATTTTATGTTATTAGGTCATGAATAGCCTAGGTATTGATAACATCTTGTATGTATTTGTGTGTATTGTTTCTAGCCTTTGTATTTTATCGTATTATCTGACAAGTTCCATAGCAAGTAAATGTTCTAAGGAATGATAAATAAATTAAAATAAAAAATGAAAATTAGATAAAGAGAAAGGAAACAATTTTCAGTGCTTGTAATAAAATTTTAACCCATGTTCTGCATCATGCAGTTTAGTAAAAACACCACGAAATTTAGTGTGTAGAAACAATTTGTGACTTTTCGATTATAAATTTTCTTTCATAGTTATTTTTGAGAGACAGTGTGTGAGCACCCATTATTTGACTTCACCGCTGCTACTGCTGTCATTACGAGTTGTGCGTCACAATATTTAATTTAGATGATACGATTTCTGAAAAGAAAACAATATTTTGATTGTTATTTGTCGTGATTATAAATTTTACTGAAACGGGTTTTTTAGACTGCTCTTCTCCGAAAATATTACCTGAATTCGTAAAGTGCAAAGCGAGAGGCAACCGTTGGTATTAACTTCATAGTATTCAAAAATAAAATGTTGTGGTCACTGCTTAAAGTCCGGTAGGAAAAATACTACGAGGAAAAACGTGCACGGTTGCGAGTAGAGGCGATATGCTTCTCGTCAAGCGAGATACACTGGCTCTTATAGCAATGCTGTTCCCACGCGTCAAAGGTGGCAATTCGACACCGGCTAAGACTCGTCATAAGGTGAGCGGTGTGCAGAGCTTTGGTCGTTGCCAGATTACCAAACAACTGCTCAGCGTACATTAGTGATGTCAACTTAAGAATAGCATTTATAGAAAGTTACACGTGTGGATAAAGACATTGCAGGCTACAATGTCATGCTAATAAAACTAAAGAGTAAAATATTGAATTTTTTTAATTTTTATGTTCAGTTTCAACATATTTTTAATACAAATAATTTTAATTCTTTATTTTTATGAGCATGACATTGTAACCTGCAATGCGATTTTTTTTAGTTTGGCGTATCAGTTGGTTTTAGTGTGGTCCTTAAAACGGAAACATGCAAAATGACTTTAACAAGCCATAAAAATGATGATGAAAATTGCAGAAGACCGCAACTTTAAACCATATTTTCTAGCGGCCCAAAATGGTGTAAATGGGAGGTTTGCGGTCTTTTTTTAGGTATGTAAATCTTGGAACTGACACTAGGAATAAAAGGTATGGGTGTGTACAGTACACCTTTGTATTTAATAATACGTCAATATTTAGTAAGGTCACTACTAAAAGTCTCATACACGCGCGTTGTCGACGAGAATACAGCAAGCAAGTTCATTGACTTGCGCCTAGAGGCTAGTGTGAGGCATGATGCCCATGCTGTCTCGTCCTTACCGCCTCCGCACTTCTAGGCCTCGAACGCGATAAATACGTTCACCCAGACGGCCACCTTAAGGGTGTTAAAGTGCGATAAAAACATAATATTATATTTATACGAAATAAAGCTAGTTTTATATACGATACTTGTGAGTACAGATTCCTCTTACGAAACAATTTTAGCTTGCATAGCTTTCTCATAATGGTGTGTGAAAGACAAATTTTGCATGTTACGCTGCTATGGAAATAGTAAAACCCAATTGTCTTACTTAAATGAAGTAATTCACAGTTAAGTAACAGTCCATGAGCTACGCAACAAAGCATTTAGAAGCCCGCACGTAATATTTTGAATTTGTTAAAAAACCGCATAAGTGCAAGAAAAAAGTTGAAAATTCAGCAATTTTTTCAAAATACAAAAATAGTTAACTGGAAATGTTTTTAATACTTTGTTACACAGCCCATGGCATGTTCCTTCACTTTGAATTAATTCGTTTTGGTTAGTCAAGTGGTTTTTACTATTTGCATGGCAGCAGAACATGCAAATTTTGACTTTGATGCGCCGTTACGAGAAAACTATGAAAGCTTATATTGTTTCGTATGAGTAAACTATACTCACAAATATCGCCTACAAAACTAAGATGACTTCATACAAATATAAAATAATGAATTATCGCACTTGAACAGCATTAGGTGACACGCGGCTCGGACATTGCAAATGGTGACATCTTTTGGATTCTGCCCCTATTGCTGTTCTGTTACCCATTCCAAAGGCTTTTTAGGTCTACTGTTATATATTTACGTGGGAAATGTGCTTGTGTATTTACTCATACGCACCTTGTTTATTTATAAATAAATTCAGTTGTAAAAATGCGGCGATAAATGTAACAATATCAATAAAAAAACCAGCTCTACTTACAGAAAGACACATTCCAAGTGCGGGAACGTACACCAAAACTTAGCAGTCTTGCAAATATTTTTTTCTACGTAACCAGTAAGCGAGACCAAATACATCAAAATTCTGGCTACATAATGTCTAGTCAGTAACAAACCGGCGATTTTCATTAACATGAAAACATATCTGGCAAGTAGTGTAGTAATGGCGGTTCTATTGCAGGAGCCTAGGAGCCGGATCACCGGATCTGTTCAGTATGTGTCTCGTAATTAAATGTGTACGGTCTACCCACCTTCTTGTTTAATGTCCGTTGTCTTGATACCTAGCTACCCTCATTGGCTCAACCTTCTATCTTGTTTTTTTAAATTAGTTTTATTGTTGTCCTCTAG
>PNEQ01114374.1:0-21322 GCA_003012365.1 Medauroidea extradentata
TAAATTTTATTTTCATGAATTATTTCGACGTTACGTGACGCAGTTGTTTGTCACTCAGGTCTAAATTCCGGGAGGTTCTGGGCTCGAATTCCGTTAAAAGCTGCGTGCAAAAGTTCAATTCTGACACACAAAAACTACAAGGCAGATCGAATTAGTGCAATTTACATGTAGTCTTTAAAAGGGGTAAAATTGCAGTTCGCTTTCCACTTAGGTTCCTCTACAATATCAGCTGACATATCGCCGGTATACTGCCAAAAGTGATTCAGTCATAAATGCTATTTCGTTTAAAAACAGTAATAAATTATAGATATTAACAAAAATGTGGTATGTTACTATACTGTGAAACAACAGTACGAAACGACGAATAGACTTTAAACTTGGGCAATTGTTTGTGAACAACATATACATATTCCTAGCATTTTTATAATTTTATCTCATTTTGACATTGTCACTTTTGGCAGTAAACCGACGATATATCATCTCACTAATCTCAGATTTGGGGCACCAAATACGTTTCCGCGAAACCTTTACCCTCTGAAACTTTGTAATGTCAATAAAGTTAAAGTGAATATTTTGACAATATATAATTGAGGGCACCGTCACCAATGGTTGTGCACAGGGTAAACAGATGTTTCTCATTCGATTATCCTCTTACCTTAGATATCTGTAACTACCATAGAACGTCAAATTAGCAGTTTTATAAATAAGGCCCAGGCGAAGTCGCTGTTAGTGGCAGGGACAAACTTAAGACTGCTTTTCGCATGGACAGCTATAGCTACTCATCCTTCTGCAGAATTAGTTCAACTAGCCGCTTGGACATTCTAACACTTGATGACTGAAGTACCAATCTTGTGTACAAAGAGGTTTTTCAATTAAAATAAATATTATCAGTTACGAATAATACTCGCGAGCAAAGCCGCGGGGGACTGCTAGTACTAGTATACAATTCGATCCTTCGCGATGCTTGAGGGACTCTTAAAAGTCATTGTCTAACTATCCACACTGTTGCGTGCACTAGCGTAATTAAATAAAATCCAAACTACTACTCTTGTGTTGAAAAGGTATACACACGCATGAATCATTGGTACAGAAACACTATATTACGTAAGTCAGATGCCAAGACCATAAGGGCATGACACATGAGTGACATCTTATTCTTAGAATAAGGCTACATCACAAATAAAGAATACCGGACTTCGAGGTTTTTCCATTCGACCTGTAATATGACACATTTTTGTACCTATGATTACCTTACCAAACATATTAATTTGTACTCGACTTTGTGCGTAAGATAACCTTAAAAACTGACGATTTAAAAACATTAAAAAATGATCCATTGCAAATTTAATCACCTGTTGGTTTAAGCGTGTTAAAAATAAATAAAATAATTAAGATGTTATCATTCGTGGTGGGTTTTCTCGGGGGATGTCAGGTTCCCCGGACCCTTCATTCTGGCGGTGCTCCACTCTTACCTCAGGTCACCCATTACCAGAGTTAAATACCTAGATGTTAAGCGCTGAACAAAATATCTTCACTTACCTACTTATATTAGTAAAAAATAAAAAATGTCAAACGTAGGCATATGTTCGTTTCGAATCGAATATGATGTAGTGCTTAGCACGACCTTGATGAAGCGAGAATGGAAGTTACATTACACATACCATGATTAACTACGTTATAATTCTTTAAACGCAATGCGGATTCTAAAATATTTGTATTTATTGATGTTAATATCATTCTCGAATGAGTGTAAAATGTGTTAGTCATGTAAATAAAAAATTAAATACTGAGTTTTTATTAATAATTTCCAACTTTACAATTTCCAACATACCCTTAAACCAATTATTATGTAGCCATGTACGAATTCGTTTCGCATGTTCACGAACTTGAATGCATTACTCTAAAAAATAAGTATAAATCTTTATTATAAAACTCTAGTTCCTAGTTAATACAATACGACTTTGTGCATAGGCTAATTTGACATCATAATAGAATTTCTGTTGAAAAGTTAAATAGACTCTTATTGCAGACGTTAATTTTTTTTATACTTTCATGAACTGCTTATAAATAATAATTAAATAAATAAATAAAATCTTATGGCACCTCACTGTCAGAGAAAAATACTTTCGATGACACATGAATCTGTCAAGACAAGACCTGTGAACTATCGAAGATGAATAGATTGAGGGTGAGCGAACTAGTTTGCTTCTAACGTGGACCGTGTTCTATGCCGACCACGGTAATAAACACTGGCATGAGAAAACCCGCGACACGTAGCCGTCGTCTTGAAATGACTTCTCCTGTGACGCGGGACATAGAGTCGAAACTGCGTTATGTGATCAATAATTAGCCTAAAGTGTTTATCGGGGCACTCAAGAGCTTCTGTGGTCACAAGATTACATCACCAACGACCGTAGTAACCTTTACCGTAGCACAGTCATAGAATTGAATATTACGTTACATTAAAACTACGAAAGTTTTGAGTCGAAAGCAAGCTGATTTTTGTAAATTAAAGAAAAAGTTATATGACGTCAAGTAACGGTTATTAGCAGCAATATATTGCCGTCATACATAAGAAAGTACTCGAAGATGTCTAAATATATGTATGTTACGTCTCGTACGCTAAAACCTAAGACCTGCGACCGACGAAATGTTATAAGAGCCGGTGTTAACGAGTCCTGTTGGCGGCCGCAAGAGTGTCACTGGCCGACAAGATGAATTATTAGGATACCGGCACTCTACGTCCTGTAGTCGTCAAGGCCACTATAGGCCTAACGTGTATATATCGCGCGCACAGAACCAGCGACTATCTTAATTAAAACGACAATTTTGTTGGGAATATTGATTCAATGTATTGAGGTTGCCTAGAAACTCACAGTATTGATACAAAATCGTTGGATAAGCCTACTGCAAATAGTCTTCATATAAACCTTTTAATAATATGCTAGATTAAATTAACGAACTTAAAATAGATAATTTTAAAACAAAAAAGTAAATTCTGAAATACAATAGTCTTGTTCTAGTGTTACGGTATGCATAATTATTGCATTTAAATCATCTTACATACTTTTACGATGTTTACGTATATGTTCACATATTGGTCAGGTGCACGAATTTCATTTAAGAAACGATTACAATTCAACTACGCGGCTGCACATTACTGTTGTCATGCGCTCTTATTCATTCATTAACAAAATTTTAGGCTGTAGTTGCGTTTTCTAACGTGTTTCTGTAATAATTTACGGATATAGCTATATAATAAATTGTACGAGAACGTAGAGGATTTGTTGCTCTCCAGTAGGCTATGTGTGTGACAATAATCCTACTTAAACTGATTCAGTAATGACAATAGCAAAATAGTGTTTTAATTATCTTTAAACAATATATTCCAAACTACATACTTAAGAAAACCGATTTATGTTTCACGTAAGTGTATTTCTCAGCTCTAAGAATTAAAGGGGCTGTTAAAATTTTGGGCATATAAAAATATATATTTCACTGATTATCTGTGGAAGGGAGAAGGTTGAGTAACATTGGCAGCACTGTAATTGTAATAATAGAGTAATACTTTGAATTCAATTTTATATCTTCCAAATGAAAGACGTAAAAGTACCCGTTTTAGTTACATGTTTGCATATTTTGCAGGACAACATATTACATCGCCAGTAAAATCTTCCGGGATATGAAATAGCATCAGATACATCCCAAAAGAAATAAATACGTCGCAGAGAATGGATACGAAAATGTTTCGTTCACTGTTTAGCAATGCCTGAGAACGTATGATTTTTGTGTTTATTTTAAAAAGGCGCGCCCGAAATACTAAGGTCATAAAGATATATTAATTGTAGCACATACCTTACAGTACAACAAAATACTGTTTATTGTAGAGAAAATATGTTTAACTAATTTACTTCTCCTGTTTCAGTACTAAGAAACATGGTGTATATTACTTAATAAAGATAAGAGGCATGGTGTATTTTTCAAAAATTAGAAGTGCTAAGAGGCATGGTGCATTTTTGTTATTTACTAGTAATGTTATTTTAAAAACATATTCTCTACAACTTACCTGAAACTCGTAAATTCCACAAACGTATTTAAATTTCTCCGCTGTATAAATAGTTTGTGTAAAGTTGTTTGCCCTTTCGAAAGAATTTCTTGTTTGTACAGGCTAAATGTATGTCTCGACTTACTGTAGAGTTTATATGTACATGTTGGAAAAAAAACGCTCTGGAAGATCATGGTCTGGATAGATGAGTGAAATAGAATGTACGACTAACGTGATTAGTCTACTTAACGCCATGGCAGAAAACATTATAGGAAATGTCTGCAGGCGAGAATCACATTGATGCTTTTAATGCTAAATACATTTATATGAAAAACGCGCATGTTTTGTACTTTTAAGTAAAAATGTTTAATATTCGATAAATGACCGCATTCCGTCTTACAAGAAGACAATACTGCGCTACTCTACACCAGAGCGAACACTATCGCAGATTATCGCGCATATACATCTCTACTGCGACAGGTAAACTACTTGTATTTTCATACTGTGGAAATTTCTTGTACGAGCACAAGCACCTGTAGGGCGAAATCTACCGTGGATAACACCACAGAGACCTCTCCACTGAGAAAGTTAAACTACTTGTAGGCCTAGGTTAGCGCGCATTGACACGAGTTTCCCTGTGAAAGCAGTTGTTGAGTTGGAATCATAGAATTCTATGATTATCATTTTAAAATTTTTGTAATTATTTGCAAATGTGTGTTCTCAAGACGTACAAAAGATTTGTATCAGCAGGAATATTCCAGTTGGCGAAACAAACGAGAAACGAAGACGGCGAAGGTATACATTGAAAATTAATTTTAGCAGCATATAAATTTATTTATTTTATCATCTCGAATTTGAGAGTTTATTCATAGGTCTATATTTAATACTAGTAGCAGGCTCTCTTAAACTCGAGAAATATTTTGTGCAAACTTTAATTAAATATTTTCGAAAGGATTTGAATAACTTTCCGCTCTATACAAGTTGGTAGTTACAAAAATAGACTTCCCATGCACAACTGAACTACCGTAGAAAGACTGTGCAATCCTATGTCGCTTTGAGGTAACCAAATTATGACGACATGTAAGTAAAGATGTGCTAGAGTAAATGTTACATTGATGTTACCTCTGTAAGTGAAGAAAATTACCCACTAAAACAAAAGTACCGAGTAAGTGTGGTATGTGCGGTAGCTTTAAACAGAAAGTAGGGAAAATGTATACAAGTAAATGAATATCCCATATGTTGTGTGGGAGAAATACTGTCACTCTTGTTAGAAAAAAAAGCCGTAACTATCTGTATAAAATAATAAGCATCTGTTGAATTCAAACTCCTAACCACTACGTAAGCAGACATGTCGTCACCGCCACACTATTGTCACCAAAATAAAATTACAAATATGCTATGCATAGTCGTAATAATCTTGCTGACAAAAGTATGAAAAACTAACTTGATATCTCTAACACAAATTGAAATGTAAATGCAAATTTTCTTCCTTGGATTTTACACAGAAAAAACAATGGAGTGGTTTATACAAACATATTTTGTTAGTGCACACACGTTAGTGTATCGTGTGGTTAGCACTAAATTTTTGTAGTTGCCCGAAAACTATATGTCAGTGTTTACAATGTATAATAGGTTTCAATAAACAATTTAACGGACACTGCTTAAGTATTTAGTGATATAATCTGTTCACTTTAAATTGAGCACACCCCATCGCTTTTAATACCAAAAAATTGTCTTCATTTAGGCCAAATATTACGTCTTGAGATTGGTGAAACGTTTACACTTGTTTTTTGTTCCAGAGAAGTTTTCAGTTCAAACATATTAAAAATGATCGCAAAATGGCTGAAAGAGAAATTAAAGGAGTCCTCATTTTATCGAAGTTAGTAAATTCTATCGCAAAGTGTGGTAATTATTTATATTATTAATAATATATGTCAAGAGAATAGTGTTTTCTTTTCAAGGATTCGGAATATAATGCCAAAAAATTGCCGAATAATTCCTCCAGAGTGCAATTGTAGGCCTACATCACATCAATGGACATATTTCAAAATAATGTGAAATTTTTAAACGACGCTACGAGCTCACCAGCCATGTACGAGATTTCATACAAAACAGCAGCCGGAACTTCGTATCTTAAAAATGTTGCAAAACATCAGAGGAACACTGTAAAATTATTGCACAAGAAATTCTTATTTCACGTAATGTTGTGAAGTCATTGCCTTCAGATTTCCGAAAAAAGTAATGAACAATAGTGACGCAAGTAGGTTGCCTCGAATGTTGAATACGTTAGTTTTTGGCTAGATCCTGAAAAAAGTGGACAATTTTTTTCATTGTTGAAGCTGGGTTCAGTTCAGAAGTGACAGGAAAACTAACTGACCTATATGAATTTAAGTGCTACAAATTATTAGTATGGGATGACTTGCTGAACTTTTTCGTTGAGTAGACGTGCTGGAGCTCGGTAACACTGACATATCATCAAGTAGTAGGCATAAGACATAGAAACCAACCAATAAAAAAGAAATTACAAACGTTCTAGAAATAATATTATTTTGAGACTTGTGAAGGCACCATAAGTGTTTACTGGACAACCGATCCATTTTTTAGGATAGGTACTGTGTCTTCTATCATGTCACGAAATATATTTTAACTGTTGTTGTGAATGTGGCAGTTCTGCGATAGTAAAAAACAACTGGAAAAACTTCAGATGGAAATGTCGTAGAATATATTGTTCAAAAATCGTCGGCATTGCGCACACCAAGGAAAACTGTGTTTGTCAATGAATATATTGTACCTAAGGTACGACTGAAAATAAAAAGATACTGTACTAAAATATCTCACAAATATGATGTAAACAAATCAAGAAAACAGTAGAAATGTACAATGCGGCAAATAATCTATAAACACCGACATACAATTCGTAATTAAGTAAAAATGCAATAGTCTTAAAATACTTGTCGAGGGGACGTCTAACAACTGATTCTATTTGTTGGTACGCCGGCAAAGTTCCGGCGAAAGTTGAAGATGTTTGGGTTTGCTCTTTTAATGAAGCGTAAAATGAAATATTTCATATGTTTATGACAGCATAAAGTGTTATGGTTAAATTGACCTAGTTACCGATTAATAGCGGGCAAAATGTTAACATAATTTTTAAAAATAATAACTAAAAGCAAGTTCCGTAAGTAAAACCTCGTAAATGAAAAGAAGGCTATAATTATAGGCCTTATAAAACTGGTTTCGACGGCAGTTAGTAAATTATTACAACAAACAGCCCTGTATTTTAATGATACACGTATAAGTTAACTTATTGCTGGACGTATCAGTTGCACAGTCTCGATTAAAAGCAGAAAATAATTGTACGTCAAAACTATTTTTAATTAGCTGAAGTTAAAAGTACAATAATTTGTGTTCTGAAAATTAAACGGTCGAACTTTGAAGAACAGTGATATTCTTTGCCAAGTAATATCGAGAAATACTTTGGTTAACACAAATTTAATTCATAATGCAGTGAACACATTCCGAATTCGCCGTATGACTATCCAGCTCTAACGCACTATTACAACAACTCATTTATAGAGGTATATTCCAAACTTAACTATAAAACGTGTAATTTTACAAAAAACATTATTTTACAAAAAGTGAAGAAGGAGGTTGGAATGTCTTCCGAAACGTCGCGAAGAGAAATGGCAGCGACGCCGCTACAACCCAGAAACCAGTATTCAATAAACAATAGCTACGGAAGCCAGAAATGATTATTAAAAAAACTCATTGTCATGCTGGAAACATATTTTTGTAGTATTAGTTGTCGCACATAGTAGACAATTATAATTTCCAATTTAGATACCTGAAAACTGAGATCGTTTCAAATTCTCATGAAAAATTAAAATATGCCAACGTGTTTGTGTTTACTCTTGCAAAATGCAGACATACTTCATCAACATTGCCACAGTCGTTTACATAAATTTATTTTATAACGTTTCATAAAACTAACCAAATACTACAACTGCAACAGTGCTGCTTCTGTTTCCGTGTGTGATAAGCATACCTGCAGTCCGTAGGAAACAAGGAAAGAACGCCTAGAAGCCAAGTGGAATATTCGTGATGTTCAAGTACCAATAGCCGCAGACATGCATGTGGCCGTGGAAGTTATGAAATAGGAAAAAATAAACTTAAACTTTTATGATAACTTAGCTGACCCATCGTGGGCTTTTTTCTCATAATTAACATTTTCATAATGCACAGATGCGGTTAATGTCAAATGATACTCACACTGCAATAATCTAAATAAATTTATTGTCGATTATTTGCAGTAGCTCATGTCTCGTAGCCGACTTCCGTAGCATAGTCGTTTATGTGCCTCTCAACAGTGCGAAAGTCTTGGATTCGAAGCCTGGCTGCGACGTGAATGTTGTATTGTCCTTTTACCTAACTTTATCGTCATCGGCTTTTAAGACCTCTTTGTAAATGACAGTAAAACCACCTCATCGCAACTTGCTTGCCAAAAACACACGTTTAAATTCACAACTTCGACTTTGAATATGCTTTTTACATTCGATGAAATGCAGTTCGTTTTCAGTGGGTTTTCGATAACGATAAAAATTCTACAGTTCACCGTTACTGATGACGTAGGTAGTTTTTGTATTAAATTTGTACATACTTAGTACACATTCGCAAAATTTTAATTAATTTAAAACCCTCGTTGCGCAACTCGATTGATGATACACGTGTGTGTGGGCTTCTGGCATATGTACTACTTCGTTTAGACGTACTCTGACTGACGTATCTTACTACGAGCTGATATAAACAATCTGTGTAATTAAATCACAGTGTAATATATAACTAAAGTAAGTCTTAATATTTTAGATTTGTTAGGTTTTTTTTCTAATATGTTATAGGTGTCCCGTAACAATGCATCAGATAATTATATATATATATATATATATATATATATATATATATATATATATATATATATAATTTCACTGCGTACTGAAAAATTAAAATCCACTAAGTTTTCCCGCCTGTGGGCAGTGTCACAGTGTGTAAGAGAGAAGGCCGGGGTGAAGGTTGGTCCGGCTGATCGACTAGCGAGACACACCTGTCGCACGTCCAACCCGAAACATGGCTTAGGTGAGGTAAGATGAGTGTAGAGCAGTGAAGGAATAAGAAAGGGAGTTCTCCGAGGAAACCCCAGACTAACGGCAACGTCCGCCACGTTTCCCACATGCCCGCCGGGGATCGAGCTCGGATCGCCTAGGTGGGAGGCGAGAGGCCTGACCCCTCGACCACCACGACCCTTGCGCTGTATAATAATATAGCTTATTTTTATTATTTCTTAGTGTGATAAAACACAAATATGAGTGCTGCTGAAAGTGTGGCATGCAGGGGCAAATAACATTCCGTATATTCCCTATACTAAATATATACTTCGAGTCAAACAGAGACAAACTTGTGTTCAGTAACTTGCTGATAGTATATAAACATGTTACATTCAAAGCTCACACTTGCTTATTACATACGATAAATACATTACGTTTTGCGATTTTTAATGAAAGTAGTAAGGACATATAATTTGTTTGGCAAGTCTCTAGCAAGATTATTACTCATAAAACGTATTGCTACGTCAACTACGTAAGATCTTTTTTGTACCGTATAATATCCTAGTCCGCGTCTGAAGTTACAGATTGGCAGACGTATGATTCAACATGATTATAACCTATTTAGGCCGTAAGTTTGCAAAATTACACGTGGACAATTCTCTGAGCTCTTAGAGGTCGTATAATTAGAAATTAAAAAAAAAGTTTTATTATGTTCTTGATTTACAAGCTCACAAAGGTTTCAAAATTCACAAAACAGCAATCAACTATGGCTTTCCCAGTACACATATTGTGCTTACAATTACTACTGCGCCACAGAAACGTTAATAAACTTTGACATTTAAAAACAAAAATGTTTACCATTAATTAATTCAAGACTACGAATCACAATAAATCCTCAGTCATCTATCCAATTAACTGTCTTTCAAATAGTCACACTGTCCAACCTAAAAAGTCTGAAGTTGTGATGGCTCACCATGTGCTGCGCAGCATCCTTAGTGCACCGCTGTCTTCCCTCTTGAGGTCTTCGGTTCGACTCCCGTCGCGCACCTCCTACTTGTTCGTCGACCCGTAGCAGCAGTCGTCTTGTTTCGCCCACTACTGCTCAGAAGGTATGTGTCTGCAGCCTCACGTAGACTCGGATGTCACAAAGCCACCAGTCTCTCTCCACAAGCTTAGCACGTTCTTCTAGATGGACCAATAACGAAGTTTCCCCTCTGCTGGTACCGAAGTACACCTTCTCTGAAACCACTTGGTAGACAATCTCCTTAAGAAGCTAGTTACTGCTCTCTATGATACAACACCTCCAATGATGTTCTCAACAGTTCACCGCCTCTGTGTAGCATGTTGACCCTTTCTTCACTTCTGCCGTTGATACAACACCCCAAGTGTTGCTCTTCCCTTCCACAGCCCGTTTGATGTCACCCAGCCTCGACGCAGCCTCCAAAGTAGCTCCTCGTCGACACACGCCACACTCGAGTCACGCTTAAGACTTCCAGATAACTTCGTCATTTTGCAGTTCGGAGGCTTTTATATGGCTCATTTAGTGACATCAATCGGCAGCGCAACATGGTGACGAGAGGCCTAACATAGACATTACCTCATTCTTATTTGCAGAGAGTAATGTAGGCAGAGGCTTCATCAGGGAATCCCAATGACGTCTCTCGGGCGTATTACAGCACCCCTAGGAATACCCTAACATCACTGTGGTCGACTCATCGGACTGTCCACCTTGTATAATGCAACATGCCTCCAGCCACACAACACTGTCCCCCGTTAAGTACATCTATCTGGACGAATTTAGATCATCTAACCCGAGAGCCTTGACGAACAATCCGAAACAACACATCACCCATCTTCTTTAATATTTCATAAGGGCCTTCCCAATTCTTCTGTAGCTTGGTGCAACACCCCTTCTATCTCTTAGGGTTGTACAACCACAACAGTTGTCAGTCTTGGAATGTTTCATCTGGTGTATTCATATCGTAGCGAGTCTTCATCTTGTCGGTGTTGATACTAAGGTGTCGCTGGGCAAGGTTTTGAGTGTGAACCAATTTGTGACATAATTCTCTGGCATATACTGAGGATGCAATCTGGTCTTCCTCTGCCGGTCATCCGAACATCATATCGCTCGTGTGACAGAGCTATATTCCAGCATCATTATTTTTTGTCTCTTGCTCAGGTTTGCTCCAGTTCTAGTCTGTAGTTCCTTGCATGGTTCTGGCATAGGGCCATCAAGGTCCTCTGACTTCATTAATCCCTTGTCAGTTGTAGTTATTTGGGAGACTTGCTTGTATGTGCCTATGTTGGCTCCCTTCTCAAGCCGGATTGTCCTGTCCGTCTAGTTGACCGTTCGAAAATTTAGATTTCCAGAGTCCAGAGAAACCAACGTTCTTGCTACCCCACCTCAGAAGGTAAGTCGCTTCCTCTTCCTAAATGTTTGACTAGAGCTACACGCCGCAAAAAATTGCCTTGACAGTGTGCAGGGCTCACGATATCACTGGATGCCGGGAGTACAGTCGTCTCGCAACATACTAATCGACAGCAGGCTGGCGAGGATATTTCGTTTCGTGGCACTATTACCAGTTCTCGTTTGCCGGTCTTTAATACTCTCAACTGAATGTCTGTGCAACACTCTGTGCTTAACACATCAAGGTTCAGTAAATATTGATTTTTAATGTCGGCTATATATATACACTTCGTGTTAAGTGCAGAGGTCACCCTTGTACCTTCTTCCCTTTCACTGATGTGGTCTCACCTGTCACTGTCGTCAGAAAGCATCGTCCGAAATTAAGGCCTTGTGACTGCTGGCGAGAAGGCCTCAATATGTCCGGTCAGACAGCAGTAACGGTTGCTCCGGTGTCTACAACCATGTGGCACGAAACATTACCAAGTCTGCCCTACACTAGGATTGCATCAAACTCTTGTTTCACTCAGGGTACTTGAAGAAATATTGGGGCCTTTTCCTCTACCTTCACCATTCTTCCCTCCATAAGATTTCGTTCTTACTCATTACTACAGCTATTAGGTTGCCACTGTGGCCACTGGGATTTCAGGTGTCCATGTCATCCACACGTCCAATAGTTCTGTCGCCCTTCTGGTCGAGAGCGAGGCACACCCGATGGCTGGGTGGATTGGGTAGTCTCATATTCCCCTTGGTTAGTGTTATTTTGCTGCAGCTGCGTGCACTGGGCTCTCAGGTGTCCATGTTGCTCAAACTTCCAACACTTTGGTTGCCTCTGTAGTAGAGGGAGACATGAAATCGAAGAAATTCAATTTTTGATTTCATTCATTGTGGTTTACATTATCTTCAGGATGTTCTGTAGGCGGTTAACTCTCTCGTCGCCCAACAGTGCAACCGCCTGCACAGCATGACGAGTTGATGGCCCTCTTGCAGATTAGACCTGCAGTGCTCTGGCGAGGGCATCCTGCACAGTCCTTGGGGCAGCCAGGCACAATGCATGTCACACCTCTACGCCAGTGATTGCATCGACGAAGAAGCTGACTACTATGATATCTCGTGCCTCTACTGGACACCCCTCGAGAGCGACAAATGGGCGAGTCGCACAACATCCTGCTACAATTCTTGCTGTGGCTCCCCTGATCTCTGGGTGTGGCTTCTTAGTTGGGCATGGTGGGCATGTAGTAAGTACTTGTCTCTGAAGCACTGCTCCAAGTCAGTGAATACTGTCGAGAATTCTAGACGTTGTTGTTCACAACAGCAAGAAAGTAGGCGCATTGCTTGCCAGGCCAGTTATGTATGGTTGCACAATCTCGAACTAGTTTTTGTGCTCTTGTCATGAAGTCTGGCAATCGTAAGGAACAGGCTTGACAGAAATCCCCTTCCCAACATTCGATGCTGGCACACTAGACACATAAAATTTGTTGCAACCCATTTTCTGCCTAATTATATGTCACACTAGAGCCTGGTTCTAACTTCGTGGTCTTCTCTTCGCTGCCTTCAGGTTTTGACTATGCACTGAGCTTGTTTAAACCGCCCGTAACAAGATGGCCACCTTCCTGACGATGAAAATTGTCTTGCTACTCATTTCTCAAATCACTTATATGCTGCTCTACCTTATCGTTATGCTGTTTACCTTAACATATACATTGTCAATTTTCTGGTAGATAATCTTTTTCACATTGTCTATTTTTCTGTCTACCAATTCTTTCAATTTGTGTACCTTTCACTAACATAGTTTACAAGATTACTAACATTCTTTTCTTGCTTATTTGCATTATCAATTTACTTATTTACATTTACATTCACATTGTCTTTTTTCTTGTCTTTGTTTGAATTTACATTCACAATTTGCTTGTTTACATTATGCATTATCTTATCTACATGATCATTTACATTCTCAATTTTTTTATTTCCATTATTCATTTTCTTATCTACATTCTCAATTACACTGTCTTTGACTGAATTCATTTGACCCCTTCATTGGCCACTCTTTCCATCAATGAGGGTCGTTAGTGCTTCAATTTCTGCCGACATTTTATTTGTTATCATGCACCTTTACAATTGAAATTAAAATATAAAATTTATAATGTACCTCAATTTGTTTAAAAATCAACAGTATGCAATAATGTAATATATATAATTCATTAGTACATTAACACCAGAGTTATAAGATTACAAAGTTACATGTGGGCCATTCTATGAGCTCTTAGCGACAGAGGTCTTATAATTGGAAATTTAAAGAATTTAATTAAGTTCTTGATTTATCAGTTCACAAAGTTTTCAAAAATACTAAAACAGCAATCAACTACGGCTGTTACAGTACTTTTATTGTGCATACAAATACTACTGCACAGCAGAAACATTCATTACCTTTGACAACGAAGAACAAAAATGTTTACCATTAATCAAATACTACAAATCACAATAAAAGTTCAATCGTCTACCCAATTAACTGTCTTTCAAATAGTCACAATTTCCAACCTTAACAGCATGAAGTGGTGACGGCTCCATGTGCTGCGCAGCACCCCGAGTGCACTACTGTCTTTACTCTCGAGGTCTTCGGCTCGACTCCTGTCGCACACCTCCTTTTTGTTTGTCGATCCACAACAGCACTCCTCTATAGCGTACCGACACCTTCTTCACTGCTGTTGTTAATACAACACCCTCAAGTGTTGCTCGTCCCTTACACAGCCCCTTGGTGTCACCTAGACTCGACGCCACCTCCAAAAGTGTTTCTCACAAACGCATACTGCAATCGAGTCACGCTTTAGACTCCCCAAGGACTCCGTTATTTCGCAGTTCGGATGCTTTTATATACTAATCAGCGGCGCAACATTGTAACCAGAGTCCTAAAATAGACATTACCTCACTCTTCATTTGCCGAGAGTCATGTAGGCAACGGCGTCATCAGGGAATCCCGATGACGTCTCTAGTTCATGATGAACAAAACAAACAATTACTATATTATAACTTTTACAAATTCAAACTCAATTATAAGTCCTCTACGCAAGCTCTATATCAATTAAATGTATCTTCAAACACTCACAATTTGTGGACACAATATCCTACCTCAGAGCATCACATTGGCTCTGTAGAAGTCGCAGAATGCCTTCATCGACACTACTACTTGAAAACCTTTCACAACCCATCGCTGTCACCACAATTAACTCACTCACGCACAAGATGCCTCTCAGGAAAAACTATTCCAGCCTGTTGCACAGATCTCTTATATACGCTTCATCAAGAGTCCAGAAATCTCTTGGAGCATCTCTGTCTCAGAGTTACGAGGAACATGTCGCATCAGGGCTTAGTGAAAGTCGGAGACCCATGAGTATGTCGAAGAATTCTCTTGGCTGTGCTATTAACTGTTATCTGAGTGTTTACGAAAATCAAGATAGACGTGCAGATGGTCGCCGTGGCAAGATAAAAAGAGAAACGCTAGTCGCATAGAGTGTGCTGCTGTCCTTTTAACCTGCAGCTGGCCTACTCCAACTTATGCTTCTCGCACGAGAGTCGCGGCTTGTAACGCTGTTCGTACCGAACAGACATAGTAGTCTCTTGTCCATCATAGAGAGCCAATCTGTCTGAATTGACTACCTAGGGTTTCCTTGCTTGAGAGACTCAACAAACAATCCAGAAAACCACATATTTCTTCATCTTGACTGGTAAGGACCTTCCCAGCATTTCTATGATTTAGAACATTATCATTTTCGTCGCTTTAGGCTGTACATCCGTATTAGCTGCCCCTCTTGAAATGTTTCTATAAGTCCCTCCCACTCGTACCTCATTTTTTTCTAGTCACTCTTGACCATTAAATGTTGCTGAACATAGTCACAGATGATACCCAACTTGCGACACAGTTCACTGGCATAGATGGTGAGTGAAGTCGGCTGATCTACTTTTGTTAGTCACTCAAACAACACATCACCTGGGAGGCGAAGGTATTTCCCTATGAGTAACTTCGAAGATGTTATCCGTATTGCTTCAAGGACGGCATACCAATAATCGAGGTTAGATTAGGGGCACCTTGGAGTCCCAATCTTTTTGATTATCTGGCACAAAAATTGACTGATATTGTTCTAAAGTATGGTTCAGCTGTTCGACCATCCAGTCTGATGATAAAAAGGTTTAATCAGTGTCTTCTTCATTTCTAGAAATTTTGTCATCACCTGGTACAGCGAGGCTTATAAGTTGCAGCCCTAGTCAGTGTTAAGTTCAAGTGGTATTCCAAACATTGAGAATACATGCTGACCTAATGTATCAGCCTAAATGCTAGCTTCTTGATCAGGTATCGATACGAATTTAGGGCACTTTGTGAAATAATTTTGCATCACAAATAGGTACCGATAGTTCCGCATTTTTAATGGCAAGGGAATCAATATTTACTCTGCCAACCTCTCAAACATAGTTCCAAATACATATTTTGAAGATGTCATCGTCTCCTAGTTCTTGGTTCCTTCCTCCAAGCACAGCCGTAATATGTTCTGATCCAACTTTTAATATCTCTCTGCAAGTAGAGATGAGAGTCTTTCTGATTCCAAAATGTCCTCAAGCTGATGAACTATGAAGTTTCTTCAGCACCTCTGAAACTCAAATTTCTGTGTGTACCAGTTGTAGATGTGTTTGTTTGCCATTGCATCTGCACTTTCTCTGTTCCGGTAGGCTAGAGAATCCGATTGTATTCAGTATGCTGTGGTTGTAACACTTGTCTAAATAAATCTACTCACCCAGGATACTGATCACTTTCTTTCAATTGTAATATTGGGCTAAGAGCAAGTTAATTTCTCTGATCTGTGCTAATATTTTTATCACTCTAAGGAGAAAGTTCATCGCTTGTTGTGAACGCTTGCATTCTTGTTCTTCGAGCAGTTGGTGTCTTCCAGACTTCTCCTCTTGGTGCTTAACATCGGAGCACACTGGTTCATTCCTGGAAAATGCACCAACATTGTTGTGTAGGCATCTAGGCCGGTGCTGTATTTCTAAATCATACTCTTGGAGGTGTTGTATCAACCGAGCCATTTGTATTTAAGGGTTTCTGAAATTCGCTTGCCAGTATAATGAAACATAAGCGGTTCCTAGAATAAAATGCTTTTAGTGTATGTAATATTGAATGTAAGAAATGGCTGTAACTATTCTAAGGAGTTCCCTGCGAGTTGCACTGTAACTTCTTCCAAGGAATGTAACACTTTGTTTTCCACGCTGGATCTGTGACAACACAAAACCAATCCCCACATCACTAGTATCAGTGTAAAAACATTAACCCACGTACACTGCTAGAGTAGCCTAGGACAGGTGGAGAAACTGTTGTAATTTTCTCAGCGAAGATTCTCATTCGGGAGTCCAAATATTTTTTTATGTCAATCAACTTAAGTAATTGCTTTCCCTTTGTGGAAAACTAATGCAAAAAACCCCGAAAAAATAAGCAGAATCTCCAGAAATCTTCTAACTTGATTCCGATCAGTTGACTGTGGCTGTCTTTTATTCATTTTGTCTTCTCAGGATAGGCTTACAATCCCTTCAGCCGACATTATGTATCTCAGGATATTCACTTTTTTAAGGTGTGGCGATTTGTGGGAATTAGCTTAAAACTATCTGAAATTACAGTCTGCAACAACTAATAATGACATGTTAAGTACTCTTCTAATGTCTTCCCTATGATCAGAATATAATCTAAATAAATCTGACAAATATACTATAGTACTACCATTAGTTGTTCGAATATCACTCGAGCATTGCACATTCCAAAAGGCACGACTTTGAATTGCAAAGTCCCTTTTTCCTTGTACAGAAAAAGAAGACCAATCTATCTTCTGGGGCCATTTAAAATTGTCAGTAAAAACTTTTCATGTCGAAGGTGCAAGACCAATTTTACCCAGTCAGGTTATGCAATGTGTCATCCAACAATGTAAGTGGATAAATGTATTTCCTGGTCACATCATTCACCTGGCAGTAATCTCCACAAAATCTTGCAGAGCCATCTTCATTCTTATTCAACACAATGGGAGATGATCATGGGCTGATTAGTGCCTCTTTCAAATCGATATCCTTAATTTTTCTGCAGAATTCCATAAACCTCTTAGACGTCTGACCTAGGAGGTTGCTTGATACATCTAGCCTCTCCTGCGTCCATACGGTGGCATGCGACAGATATCCTACCAAGGTCACGTGAATAGCATGAAAAAAAATATTTTTTCCCTTCATCGAGAGTTCTGAATAAACCTTCTCTTGTTTCCAATCTAGGTTTTCTTTACTTTCTGTCAGAGTTCTATAAGGAGGTTTGCAGAGTGTGCTTAGCATAATCCTCCCTTAAGTTTATGGCCCAGTTGTGATTATTTGGGAAACCTTACATTACCACGACTGTGGCCGCCTCAAGACTAATTGTGCTGTAGGTGAATTTTTTTCATTCTAACAGTCATGTTTTCCAAGTTTGATGAAACTTAAGGCCTTGTTACAAGAACTTTGTCATAGAGATCACTCCTTCAACCCATAGGCACAATAAATCCTAAGAACATCATAAATTTACCTACACAGCACCCTGGCATTAAAATTTCACTTGAGGCTGGCAGCACAGTGCGCTAAAACCAAACTACTTGATAGCTGACTGGTGAGGCTAATTCTGGTCGTGGTATTATTACTACCACTGTTTCATCTTCTCTCAAGATCCCCAGTCGAGCGTCAATACAACATCCTGGTTTGCTCAGTACATATAAACGCATAATAATAAACATGTATCTTCAATGTATGCTATGTAGACTTCGTATTCTAGCTTGAGATCACACAATTTTAGCTGTACACTTTTCCTCCCGATATCGGGTGTGGTATCCCTAGTTACAGTTGTTAAAAGACACTGCCTGATATAACCATTTTGTGATTCCTGCAGGAAAGGCCCTATGACGTCTAGCATAATGACAGTAATGGTAGCCCCTGTATCTAAAACCATCTGATAGGTTTCATCGTACAAGTTACCTTGTACCAACAATGTATTAAGTTTTTGTTTCACCGAATGCACCTGAAATGTGGGGACTTACCATAAGCAATCACAAACCTTCAATCTTAAAGACCTGTGTTCACATATTTCCCGAATTTTGGACGTATTGGTTGGCCTCGTGAGGCTTTTGACACCAGTTTCCTCGCCGATTTCGTCGGCACGGCTGTCGTGGTCATCCACAGTCCCAGCATTCTGGTCGCTTTTGTGGTCGACGCAGTGCTCTGCAGCACCAAATATCAGTAAATGACATTCATTGGAGTCTCAATTTCCTTTGGAGTATTTTCGATGCGGTTCCCTTTTTCATCACCTGTCAGTGCCATTAGTCGCACCGCATAAAAATTAGCCATGACAACTCAACCTCCACTGCATGAGATGAGGTTATGGTGTGGAACTGCTAGGCGCACTGCTTGCCGCATCTTCATATCAGCAACGATATCAATGAAGAATCCAATGGCAATCACTTTCTGCTCCTCCTCTGGACACCCCTAGAGTTACTGATAGGTTGGCCTCACAATGTCTTGCCAAAGTTCTTAGCGAGAGTCCCCAGGTCGCTGGCTGCGACTTTAAAGTTGAGCACAGTGAACGTGTCAGAAATTGCGGTCACAGGAGCACAGTTCTGAACCGGAAACTAATGTTAACTACTATAGAAAATGTCGTTAAGGCAGAGATTGGACTATGATGTGTGCAGGACCACTCAACATGGCTGACAGGCAGTAGGCACGCTGTTCTGCTGTCTAGTCATTTAGGGTTGCGATAATCTCGTATTGGTGCTGATACACAATAATTTGTGGCCATCATAAGTGGCAGGTTTGATTCTAACCTCTTTTCCAATCGCAGACACGACAACACCATCTGAATTCATATGCTTTGACATTCCTGCCACCAATCTGACGTTGCAGAGTTCTTTCCGTCGTTAACCTCGTGCCTCATTTCTGACTTCGTTGCGTTGCTATCTTAGCATGTCGATGGTTGACCACACGTCTTCCAATATAGGAATTTCTCCCATTCTGTCCTTAATACACTCACCTCTTTTTGCAGATCGTCTTTCACATTTCCAATTTTTCTTTTTGTCAAGTTTTACAGTCACTTAAACCGCCTGTATTATGGTAAACCATTTAAAAAACAATTAGTTTTAGTCCACATACACAATGTTTGTATGCACAAGCTCACTGATTCCATCCATTTTTTGTCTACATTATCTTAAACACTGTCTGTTTTCTTGTCTACATTCTCACTAACAGTGTCCCTTTGTCAAGGCTCACAATCCTTCCTACTCACTAGCAATAATTCTTGTAAGCATATAAGTATTAATATAAAATTACTTTTCTTTAAACATTCAACATGTAAGTAAAAATTCATATTTACATACGCTTATTTTAATTATTTTATATTTATACTAAGTGTTTCCATCCCACTTTTGACACGAGTGTTAAAAGTTAGGCAAGAAACACTGGAGGTCTAAGACTATATTAATTAAAATCATTAAAGCCAAATTCATTTACAGCTATCTGCAGTAAAATTCATAAATATTACTAACAATCTCGCCTAAATTAATGTCACGAATTAAGGACAAGCAAAACAAATAATTACGAAACATATCTGTTATAAATTAAAAATAATAATGTCCCAGCCCTTTATGCAAGCTCTCTGTTCATTAAATGTTTGTATGCACACTCACAAATAAGCACACAGAAAATGTTCTGAAAGTCACAGAATACACTCTTCGACTCTATTCCTCGTAGCACACAATACCGCCTAGTCCCTCGGGTACCTGTCACAAACCGTCGCTGTTACCACGACTCACTGACATGCATACAATATGCCTCTGAGAAAAATCTCTCCCATTATGTGGCCCAACTCTGTTAAATTCACTTAATTGAGAGTCCAGAAATCTCGTGGCGATGCTCTGACTGGAAGTTACGAGAATCATGTCGCGTTAGCATACAGTGAGTAAGTAGAAGAATTCTGCTGGCAGTAATATTTAGTGTTATCTAAGCGTTTACGAAACTCAACAACGGATACGGATATCGGAAACCACCCAGACGAAGCTTTATTGCAACATGTGACTAAAGTGTCCTAGAAATATAAAATAAAGTTCAATGTGGCCCGACTTAAAAAAATTTACGGTGAAGGTGAGAGGATTTTAAACCCTCCCTCCTTTAACAACTAGGTCGTAAAGACAGTGGAGGGTGAAGAGAGTTGAAGGGCAAAACAACAGCCATATCCGAGCTAGGATTCGAACTCAGGACCTCTCGCACTGCGACCGGTGCCTAACCGACTACGCTGTGGAGGCCGGCCAAATATTACCAAGTCGAAGTATTTCACGTACCGCAACTGGTGCTCATCCGACTACGCTACAGAGGCCGGCCTAATTGTTACTAAGTCGTAGTACTTAATGTACCACAAGGTGGTGCTCATAAGACTACACTACAGAGGCCAGCCTAATTGTAACTAAGTCGTAGTACTTAATGTACCACAAGGTGGTGATTATTCGACTATGCTACAGAGGCCGGCCTAATTGTAACTAAGTCGTGGTACTTAATGTACCACAAGGTGGTGTTCATTCGACTACGCTACAGAGGCCGGCCTAATTGTAACTAAGTCGTAGTACTTAATGTACCACAAGGTGGTGCTCATTCGACTACGCAACAGAGGCCAGCCTAATTGTAACTAAGTTGTGGTACTTAATGTACCACAAGGTGGTGCTCATCCGACTACGCTACAGAGGCCAG
>PNEQ01114374.1:21422-38826 GCA_003012365.1 Medauroidea extradentata
CTACGCTACAGAGGCCGGCCTAATTGTAACTAAGTCGTAGTACTTAATGTACCACAAGGTGGTGCTCATTCGAATACGCTACAGAGGCCGGCCTAATTGTTACTAAGTCGTGGTACTTAGTGTACCACAAGGTGGTGCTCATAAGACTACACTACAGAGGCCGGCCTAATTGTAACTAAGTCGTAGTACTTAATGTACCACAAGGTGGTGATTATTCGACTATGCTACAGAGGCCGGCCCAATCGTAACTAAGTCGTAGTACTTAATGTACCACAAGGTGGTACTCATTCGACTACGCTACAGAGGCCAGCCTTATTGTAACTAAGTTGTAGTACTTAATGTACCACAAGGTGGTGATTATTCGGCTACGCTACAGAAGCCGGCCTAATTGTAACTAAGTTGTAGTACTTAATGTACCACAAGGTGGTGCTCATCCGACTACGCTACAGAGGCCGGTATAATTGTTACTAAGTCGTAGTACTTCATATACCACAATCCAGTGTGCAGCCGACTATGCTACGGATACTGGTCTAATTGTTACTGAGCCACAGTAATTCATGTACGCAGGCTTTACTCATATTAGTTTGACGATATAGTGTATGGCTTATATTTTTATGTAATGACTGGAATTTGATCGAACTCATTCGAAATCCTCATTATATTTAGAGAATGTGATTTAACGCGGATAAGTTTACTATTTGATAGGCTTCAGTGTAATATATTCATTTCCGACGCTTTTATTTCATTACTGGCGAGTCCCTATTTGACTGGGTCAATGATAATTCTGGCGCGCTACTACTGGACGACTGTAATTCGTCTGTAAACAGCTACACTGTGTTACATAACCGCCGGCAAATAATACATGACGCAGGGCGCTACACTGATTTGCAGAACACGCTGGCAGAAAACATTCTCACGATTTTTCACCATCTCTAATTATAATCATACTTGGTTTTAAAGCTAAAATTCATACACAATCAGATTACTCTTAATTTCACAACTGCCTTAGCACTCTCGTTTCTAAATTTTTGTATCTGTTTTTTAAATAATTTTAAAATGTCAAGCTTTTTTCTATATAGTTTGTACAATTGGAGAAAAAACAATCAACTTTACATACCTCTAATTAGATGCCTTTAGTTAGAACACAATAACTGGCATTTTTCTATAACTGGTTCAAAATTTTGCCGGTAACTTGTTATTTGAACCAACGTGGAATAGTTTTTGAAATAATCGCAGTATAATGAGTTACTGCTAGCTGCTAAAGTGTACTCAACATGTTACAACTCATTAGTTAAAAACAATGCATCCTACAAAGAAATGTGGATTTCTGAGTTACATATAGTAGGAAGAGACAAATACTATCTAAATTGAATTCTGACTCGATTGTATTGATGTTTTATTTACAGCCACGTACTGTTGCACAGCCACTTTGATGGAAGGCGACATAAGTTAAACATTTCTCACTTAACGAATAGTAAATGCAGAAATAGTCTCCTCTTAAAGAACAAGAGTATACCACAGACTTTCAACATCTTGGCTTCTTTAGGTCACAGCCGCGTTATGTGAAACTTCCTTGACATATAACGTAGCACATACACATAATCTACGATTTTGAAACATTAAAGTTTTCGTGTTGTAGATTTAAAACTATAAGTGTACTGTAATTTAGGTACGGAAGCAACACAGTGTTCATCAAACTTGTGATGAAACATTTATTGTGAAAACACATATATGTGAAAGAAACATTTCTTAAAATTTCTCCCTACAGTCAGCTATTACTGTTCTTTGATAGGTACCTCTTCTGCAGCAATAGCAATTTTGTGTTGATATCTCGTATCCCGTACTATAATCGTCAAGGGTACGAGCTCTATTGTGTGTCAAAGGTTCGTTCCAATAGATCTTTTACGAACAAGGCAATGAAAAGTATCACAATTTCTGTCACATAACTCACTAATTTGCACTTTAAGAAGTGTTTGTAAAGTATCGGCTTTGGTATAATGCACGTTTATTAAAGGACTAATAACCAAAACGTTAATAGTATTTTAAAAGGGAAGTATTATGAGGTTTTAAATAACATTGATTAGACACTAATCATGTACTAAACTATTAGTATATTTAAGCATTTTCATATATAGGTAACAGGAAATAGGATTGCCTCTCACCTAATCTGAAACGCATTTGTACTATAACATTTTTAAGAAAATTAAAAAATGATACATTGAAGTAGTTTTAACCAGCCCAACACCATGCAACTCTATTAAAATGAAGCATTTATTAATCCTAGCTTTGTAAGAGCGGAAGTACTATTATCTCATTTATCCTATGCCTTTTTAACAGAAGTAGTACGAAAGCATTAACCGTCGTCAATCAGTAAAGCGTTAAAAAACGCATCGTTCGTTTCACCCGGAAGAAGGTTTTGTTCGCATAATGTTGCTCCCTCCAAAACCATTCTGACTAGTTGAGCCATCTATAACTAACATGTTTGACTAAACTGACACTACGAACGTTATGATATTGGCTGCTAAGTGAGTCGTGATTTGAGTTTCATTGATTGTGGGGATAGTTTAAATGGTGCGTGATGATCAAAGTCTGCAATTCTCTAAAACCGAACATTTTCCTTAAAACCTATTGCATTTCCAAGGTAGGTGAATTTGTTTAGTACTAAAAATTGTTAACAATTCTTAGTTTTAAAGCTTATCCAGTGGAAAAATGTACATGATCAACACAATCTTCGTTAAAATAAAAATTAATGGTCGAGCTAAGCTGTGTACTTACAGGCACAAAATAAATGCAATGAAGAACACAGTCTTCCAGATAAGAACCAAGTGACATACATCACAGTAGCTATAATTACCTGCAGAATCTGACTCTGAAAGTATTTACAGGAGTGTAAGTTGGCTGCTTTATTCCAGTCAGTTAACAAATAATTAAAACCCAATGACGGCCAAAAATAATTAGTTGAATTTTAAAAAGTTTCGAAAATTTTCGAACATACTTCTTTAACGTTTATACAATAATAAGATTTACCTAGCCATTATTTCTTTTTTCACATACAAATTGGAAACATTTCTTTTAAGTCAATGATACTGTTTGTAAGTAATACGTGATAACTATTACAAATTTAAACAGCTATACGAGTTGGTTGGTGATAATTCCGTACATTCCAGTTCGAAGTTAGCAGAATTTCATTTGAATTTTTTTAATTTGTATGACACACGAAATATTTGCGGCAAAGTGAAACTGTCAGAAGATATACATTTTGCAGATGTTATGTATATATATTATTTTTATAGGCTGGTTTACAATTGGTACGTGTTTTTTACAGTTATTACCTTAACAGTATTGAGCAAATATTAATCATGAATATCACAATTCCATGACACCAAACGCTGCATAAAACTAAAAATAACTTTAAATATTACAAAGAAGTTTGGAGATATGAAATAAACTTTTAGTTAAAACAAATAATTATTTCCGAAAGTACAAATATTTTGAACGATCATATGACAAAAATCAAACACAAAGTATTCTCTATTTAAACTGTTGTGTAGCAGAAAAAGGCGTAATTTCTCCGTAAACTTGTAGTGTTAGTGTGAGAGATTTCTCAAGTCTCCCAGCATGCCACTGCAAATCTTGTTGAACTAATGTTTGTAAACCGACTCCAGGCAATTTAAAGAGGTTTTATTTCATGTATTGTGACGGTGCATTGAGATAATTTAATGTCTTTCCGATAAATATGTTTTATCGGGGTATCTACTACTAGATTAAATTGAATAGTTAAATAATATAATCTTCTGTTTTCCATGTTTATGTTTTTGAGGTTGAAATAATATCTCAAACACCTGTTCTGTACCTTCTGTGCATGAATTTGTTTTTTACTGATATCAACAAACAATCCTGCACAGTAGTTAAAGACAGTAGTAACACGTCGCACAAATACATTAGTCAGGTGTCTCAAACAGAAGTCGGCCGACTAGGTATTTTCTGATATTTTTATCCGTGTAAATATATTTGTCTTACGTATTTCCTAATGTTTCATATGAATTATTATCATGATTTATTTTTTTGATTAGTGAGCTATCATTGTGATATTTATTTTCTATAACAATGTGATTCAAACATCTTGTATTACACATTTTATCTGAGTTTTAAAGAGCTTGTTTCGTACAATCCTGTATGTAGGCCTATTGTGTAAATGATACTTTCCGACATTTTCTCGTCCGCTTCATGAACACGACAGGATAGTAGTAAATGAGTACCCTCTGCGTACAGGAATCGTTTTAATTACTTGAAGCATGATTTCTCTCCCACTAATCTTACGCAATTTTAGTTTTTTAATTAGCATTCAAACAATTAAATAAATTTCTTAAAATAAATTGAAAATATTTTTTGAGCTTAGATATTCAGTTTATACTAAGGATAATTCTAAATAACAACTATTCAGTTTATGTTTTATTGAATGCCACGGAAGTGAAGAACTGTTGTATGGATAACAACGACATATTTATTGTTTTCTAACACAATCAAATAGTAAATGTACAAATTCATTGCAAATGAACTGTAAAGAATGATACAATCAAGTACGGCTATTTATCTCGACATTAGCGGTAACTTTAAAGCACAATTTTACTTACGTGCTTTATCCAGTAAACTTAGACTAAAGTGAAATGTTAGAAACAGCTCTCCAGACGAGAGCTCGGAACAGTTCGCACAGTGGGAGGCCAGTGGCTATTCGTTGTTGTGTCTTGCCGACCTTCCTACTGGTGCTCTCTGCGGGGAGTTGGGAGGGGCAAGTACAGACAATGTGCCGAGAGTGGGGGCAAGCCCTTCTCCTCTGGAAACAGGGAAGAAGCGATTCGGAGAAACAAACATTCGTATAAGTGGTATACACCCCTATTTATCTGTATGATTGATGGCAGAGAATTTGCGTACAAATTGCCGTCAATTTTTTCTTAAATTATCGTAGTTTTAACGCAACAACACAGACCAAACTTACAAAGTATAAGGAACAGGATACCACTTGATAATACAGTCAGCAAATAATTGGGCCTACATCTTCATTTTTTTTTTCATTTTATTAATATACAGTAATTAAATCACTGCAAGGTATTGTAGTACATGAACAGAAATAATAACCTGGTTATTGAGTGTTGATGTATAATTGGCTAATAGTCTCCACAATTTTTGTAGTGGCGCGCCCAAGAAGTATGTAAGGGTAGTTATAGACTCTCTATAGTAACGCCATAGCCTATATTTATTTCTGCATTTAAAAAAGTTTTTACAGCTGTTATTAACCTAGCTTTAACTAACCTTAAAATGTTTTGTTGGAGTGTTGTATTCCACATGCGGCCAGCAGTTTTAGTAATAATAGCGACTGTACATAAATATTACCTACTGGTAATGAACAGTACTTGAATCTAATTGTCAGATACTCTCGTAAAGTTGTCGGTTATACGTGTGTTTACACACCTAAGTCAAACTAACAACCACTTATAACAAAATAGATGTAAAGTAATGTGGTAACAAAAACACTCCTAGGCCTATAACAAGCTTTTAAGCAAAATAATTTCATAAGAAAGTTTATCATAACTAGGGTAGTATTTCCTGCGTAATCGTCAATAAAACACAAAATTTACCTCGAGATAATATATAATATTTACGCTCCATGGTTGGTCATCCGGTAACAGTACATCTATGAACAATTTTCAACATACAACATTATTTCATCGCTCAAACATAGTCGTACTCAGGCAGTTATTTGTAATTCACAAATATTTATTACTTAGGCACATTCTAGCAAACAAAGTTGTGTAATATAATCACAAAGCCGTGTAATTTTTAGGAAGTATGAAACGTCTTATGAGTTAAAAACTAAATAGTCTTTTTGTGATTCTAAAATTTGTGCAGTAAATCAGAAAATATAAAATATAGCACGGAAATTTGACTATTACCTGCTTCCTGAAACATATATCTACTCCTTCTCTTTTTTGGAGCATTTTCTTGCAGGCAAGCTGACTGATTGTTACGGAGCTTGTGTGCATAATTTATTGGCCTTTTTTTCACAATTGTTCCCTGATCTCCATACTTCGCGTATGCCTTGGGTCTACAAGTTCTGGGAGCAAACATAGTTCATAGAACTTGAATAATTTAGGTTCCATTTCATTTTTCCAGAATGTCATCTTTTTCTATTCTTAGAACAACCATTTGTTGTTCTTCTGATGTCCAAATTCCAAACAGACATACATTTCGATCTGTTATGTGCAGCTGTCCTTGTATTTTGTAATGTAAGTCGTGTCTTTTTTCAGCTGCAATTGGTCACCAACATGTGACAGATATTTTATTTTTCCTTCTGTAACTGTATCTGCAACTTTTTTGTCAGCTGCTGAAGAAGGACATTATATTTCTACTAGTCCATCTTGTCCTATAAGGCCGTCGGATATTGTTCCTAAAACGGATACGATACTACTTGTCAACAAAAAGACCACATTCATTTATCGTAACATTTTTTTGTACCTCAAGTTGTTTCAATGCCGTTTATTTCTGATTTCTCCCCATGTTCAATTGCCGGAACATTAATTAGACCTGAAGAGTATATAATGATTTTTAACTAAATATAACAGCTCGTTTTTGAGCCTTCTACGACCCACCTTTCCAAATGTGGAAGCAGTTAATTTCCGTCGCATCTCAAGCCAGTTTACGCTACCTGCTTGCAATAATGTATCCCTTTCCGGCTGGTGCATTTCTTTTTCAGTTTTTTGGCAGAAATGTCAACTTTTCACTCTCATATACTTCCGAACTCATGTCAGGTTGTAGGCAGTGAGGACCATGATCTTTGTCAGAAAAGCACTTCGCTAACGACCTTCTCAGAAATGACCGCCGACACACCTTCTGGATCCTGCTTTTTTCGGCTTGTAAATTCCTTCTTAACTTTCTTCTGAATTCCACTGGTTTTGCCACTTTGTTTGGACTCATTCCATTATGAAGTGTTTTGTGTAGGAAACAGTGCCATGTGTTTGTATTATGTGCTACGACTGCTGCAGCACATCGTTCTTGGTAGGACCTTTTTGTTGCGCAGTTTATTCTTTTTCCACCAGAGTACTTTGCAACTATGGAGTTAAATTGTTCCACAGCATTGCTATCAACATTATATAACAAACTCCGTGAATGTTTTACTAAGAATTGCGCCGCTTTCATTATTTTACTGTAAAGGCCACTTTTTTGAAGTTGTGGTACAAGGTTTTCTTCGTCTTGTTTGAGGCCCTCAAAAAATAACCTATTTCGGTACACTACACAAATACATGACTTGGTCCATTTTATATGACAGCTCTTAATCCCAGATTCTTTTCTTCTGCTGTTGTATCTTGTAAATTCCTGAACGAAATTATCTTTTTTTTTACACCAGACACTAATTTTTCTACTTTCCCTGCTACAATCTTTATCAGACTTGCTGTTCCAAGTTTAGTGTTTTCAGTAGCAAAACAATGTTTTCTTAAGTTTCTGAACAGATGGTTCCTACATTCAATTTTCTCAACAGTTGTGTTTTTGTATGGTCTTGAGTCAAGGATTTCTTTATAAACACTGCTGTCGCCATCTGCAATAATTTTTGCGAATTTTAAATTATGTTCCGTCTCGTTTTGTTTGAACCCTTCACATATAATTTTAGATTCCATACTACTAGAGCTGCCATAATGGGTTTTTAAGCATTCGTGGGGTTTAGGATCTTCGCCAACAGGTGTTCGGGCACAAACATAACAATATTTATTTGCTACTGCCATGTACAGTACTTGTCTCGAATGAAAACACATTATTGCATCAATTCCAGACAGTGCATTATATTTAGTTAGAACTTTTGTACCAACTACCATCAACGACTACAGACAAAAGCAGCACACCGTTTACATCAACATCTCCTCTTTCTTTTGCTAAGACATCTTCCTCTGCATTTGCTTTCTTCATTTCTTCAGTTGCTGACCTCTCCCATCCTTCACACACCTTGTTATATTTCGAGTATGTGCTTGCAGACATGCATGGCACACCCATAGACGCGCAAAATTCTTCCAGATTGTAAAACCCTCAACCTATGCTCATGATGCCAGCAACTGCCCTAGAGTTGACATCCAAGTGTAATGGGCTAGTACCATTTGTGGGTACATGAATGACTTTATTGCACATACTGCAATGGAAAATAATGTTAGAATCTAAACCTTGCCTCTTCTCTCCAATGACACTCATGTTTGATAAGGAACAGCCAAAGTTTGGGTTGTGTGCAGCTTCTTTGGGTAGTTGCTGTATAAAAAAACATATCCACGATTCTGGCACCTTCAAGCTTGAAATCCGAACGTACCAGATTTTTTTTTCTATCTACAAAAAATGATTTTTCTTTCTCATCGGAAGAGAATGGGCTGCAATATGCACCATTACTATCGATGTCAGTAGGCACATGTTCGAAATTACATTCTGCAGAATTTGCCTGAGGAGCAACAACACAAATGTTTGAAGTACTCCATTCCAATTCATGACAAGCAAATGCGGAATCACGTAAAGGCACACTATGAGGATTTTTTTGTGAACCTGAAGACATACAGTTTGTCAGTGGCACAACTTCTGATCTTGAGTTTTCTGTGGTTGTGCAGGAGATATACTGCCCAGTCTGGAACAATTCGTTCTGCGTAACAAAATTATGTTTTAAATCTAAATTTATATAATTTCCTTTTACATAAATTATGCAATCAAAGTGATAAATAAATTGGAGAAAACAAACAGACTCGCCAACACAGTGTCTGTTAAAATATGTTTTGGCGAGTTCTGGATGAAGTGAGATATGAATTTCACAAACATTTAATGTACAAGCCGCTGTGATACGAATAAGATGCAAACTTTCGTTACGATTATTATATATCATTTTTAGGAGTGGTACTCCATAGACTAACATAGTAGCTGCCAACACTGGGTGGAACAGCAAATTCACTGCAACGCAATTAGCAAGCGAGTAAATTTTGTTACTTCTTCACTATCATGCACTAAAAAAGAACACCTTCTTAGTTGTAAAGACACATTTTAATTCTACAGAGAAATTTTTTGATTCAAATTTGAATCTGCAACGTAGCATTGCTGCTGAAAAAAAAGTATCAATTATTTTCATTACCAATATAAATATTATTACAATAGTGAGTAATTTTTTGTAGAGATATGATGAAAAATACCACATGTAATGTATTTCAATAAGCATTTCAACTATGCAAATATGTTATTTTAAAACTGCGAAAATTCGGAAGCAAACAAACATTTAACGACCATATGCAAAACTAGCTGCCCGGCCGCTGCTTTGCCCGTGTGGAATTTTTAAAAGAAAAACTATAAAGACTTGTGTTACACACAGCTGCGCTCAGAATGGTCGTCACAATTTTTTAGAAATATTATGTGTAGGCTATATCCACGTCCGTGCACAAAATGGTCATGTATCATTTGGGCTGCAAAAAGGAACAACGTTTATTTATCCGTGGCCATGCATGCTTTTCTGGATTTCAACATTTTATTTCTTATATGTACTAACTTTAACACCATTTAAAAGTCTCTGCAGAAAAGGCCAAGTTTTGGGATTCTAAAAAATTACTACTTCAATGATAATTGCTTTTGGCATCATTAAAAAGGCAAGATTTTTCAGCTAGAATATCTGATGACCTTTCAAAATCATCCGACAGTGATACCCATGGTCTGACACTGCAAAAACTTGCACAGTGAGGTGTCAGAGAAGAGTAAACCTAATTTATTCAATAGTGTCTTAAAACAGAAAACAGGTCATTGTCATCACTAATACACTGTGGGAAAATGTCACCACACCAAAATATGTGCCACAGGGATCAATACAGGGTCCTACTTTTCATAATATTTTTCAGTGAATTTGTCGAATCATTTAACGCCAACTTAGCCGTTATGTTTGCTGGCGATATAAACATTTTGGTAACTAACTCTTGTGAAATTGCTTTATGGGATAACATATCAAAAGCTGTTGTATTAATTACCAAATGTAAAAATAATACATATTTAGCATGAAGCGCTGATTTTATGGCACCAAACAAACACTCTCCTCCAATCTTAAAAGTAATCAATAGTAGATTCAAGTAGCAAGAAACTATGAATTGTAAATACCTACTAACAAAATTTTAGGTATATATATGCATACATAAGCAAACTGCATGTTTTTTTCCCATCCAAACAATACGCACCAAGTTGTGTCATAATGTAGACAAAATTAAAATTAATTACGGTTGTATTTCGACAGAAATGAACTGAATATGATTGACGTGCTTTGTTCCATCAATACTTTCCTTTTGTGCAGGAACTTATGGATTTCGCAAATAGAATAAAATTACTAGGAGTAAACAAAATTATGCATGATTTATCATTACAGTTCAATATAAATTTCGGTGCTAATAATTTTAATAATATACGTTTAGTCCTAGTGTCTAACTTGGAAAGCTTGGGGTATAATATAGCAACAAATATATTGAAATATTGAACACATTCTCGTAACCATTTTAAATAAATGCTGCGCCTTTGTTTCCTCGTGAAAAGATACGGCTGCTGTTTCGTAAACTATATTTGAGCTGGCATTGGCGAAATGTTATTCTATTAGGGGCCTACTTCGTTGTCAGAAACACGTGAGGACCAGTGCAAAGGGCCTGTTTCTGTCTCCAGTAGTTGCAGGGGTAACTGCAGCAACATAAAATATTTAGGAGACGACCTACTTTACATTTCATTTCGGACGGTAAAAAAACCGTAAAATTTACAGTAGATAAACACGACAACAGTTATACCGCGAAAACGATTCGGGGGGAATCAATATTCGAATCGGTCAACGGAATTCAACCCGAACTCAGAAGGCACGGATATCTTTGACACCCACACGCCTCGACCTTGAGCACTATCAAGCCGGCCGACCATCACTTCCCCTCCAGCGCCGACAGGCTTCCCCCACCCAACGTGGTTTCTCTCGAGCTTGGCGTGGCCCAAGGAGGATGTATCAGAAGTGTCTAGCCGCTGACACTGTGCAAGCATTCGGGTATCATCGGAAGTACTCGGCCGCCCGCCTCGAGTCAGCGCTTCCTCCCCTCACAGGCTCACTCAGTTCCTATCGCTTCCTCCCGTCCCTGCCCGCTTTCAACACGTCAGGACACCACTGAACTTGATTTTTCGCAGCAATACCTGTAAGTAAACCACGTGTATCCGATTTACAAATTGCAAGGAACATTTTCTTTCGTTACTTTAATTATTTATTCGTTGCCCCTGGCCGAACTACCACAAGGTACATTACAAATAGTTTACAGCAAAAACAAAATTGCACTTACGCTGATGTTATTTAAATTTTCAAAAACGTTTCCTTGGTTAAAGAAAATGCAAATAACAAAACCACGATTCAATTACAAATAAAATGACACATGTTTTACAATTTAAAAAGAAACTAATAAAATAGCGACAGGCGTATGATCGGTTTGAAATTGGGAGGGTAGATCTTGGAACCCTGAACCACTCATAACAATGCGGGGGGTCCAGGGGAGCTCCTCCGGAAAAATTTGGGATTTCAAGGTGTAAAACTGTACACTTAGAGCATTTTTCGCATTTAGACCTGCTAATATTATACTTGTTTGAATAGTGATTTTTTTTAAATAGTCTAATCCACGAAAAAATTAATTTATGTCAGAAAATATAAAACCAGGGCGTTACACACCGTAATTTAAGCAATCAGTCCATAAATTATGCATAAGCGAAATATTATATATTGACAAAATCCTTGCAGCATACAAATTGCTACAACAGAATCTGTAAAGTACTAAGACGTAAAAATAAAATTAGGGTAAGTAGTATTTATTACCTACTAGAAATTCCATTTAAAGTGTATTTTAATAGTTTTAAAATCTTCACGCTCACTACGTCCGTCACGAAAATACTATTATATTAACGATAGAAAAATGCTTTAAATTTTCGAGGAAATAACTTTAAAGGTCAGCTTCGTGGTAATTTACATAAACATTTCGTGATTCTATGAAGGATATTTAGCACACATTATTCAGTAGTATGGTATTACATGTGTAACATGGGCTATTTGTTGTAATGTATTCATCTTAAAACGTTGCTTCCCGGTAAATCGTTCAAAGTACAAATACTTTCTTGAATTTATATTAAAAGCGATTCTTCTACCTCGCATGTTACTTCCCGGGTCTCCGCAGCCCGTAATCTCAGATACTAGGATCCCGGCGCAGACAGTATACAGTCAACATTGAATTAAACAAAAAAAACAGCTTATACCCCTTCTGAAATGGTGTATAAAGCTAAAGCTAGAGATAAACAACTCATCACAGTCACCAATCTTTCTTCTGTGGTTTAGTTAATCACGTGTTCTATAGCCATTCCGCAGCCTCCCAAAATGTTATCCGCCCATAAAAACCATAGCAAACTTTAACTTGTGACGACGAAGATAGTACAGACTTATAAAGTCATATTTCAACACACTTAGAAGACTGTGAAGTTTTTCAAATATTGTTTTAATTTAAGTACCGGTATCTTATTTGCGATTTAATTGGTTTAAACAACTTTCAGTTAGAGTATTTTCTATGCAGCGACAACGTAATTTCCTCTGTATGAAGATGTTTTTTGGTCAGCAATAACATGTAGGTCTTTAGCACTGGTGAGATCTGACGTGATGTGAATATGAAGCGGCGCCAGAATGTAGGATGGGGGAAACGTATGATCCCCGAGAAAATCCGCCGACGAGCGGCATCATACGGCACGATTATCACATGCGAATGTCCGGGGACCGACCCCGCTGAGAATCGAACCAAGATCACCTTGTTGGGGAGGAGAGTGCTCTAGTCACTTCGCCCACCGCGGCCTCCTATGTATGATGCAGTCAACAAAATAATGAATTTTTTTTATTTGCGCAGCGATTTGATTTGTTTGAACGAGTTTCAGGCTCGCAAAATATTTTCTAGGTACTCATTTACATTTGCTTCGATAGTACAATTTTCCTTAAGTTACACAAACGCGATATATTTTACGTTTTATTAAATTTTTAAGATTTAGTTATTTTTTTGCACATACTCATTCTTCTGCTGAATTAGTAACTTATTATTTTTGTAGCCTTGATAAACCAACGAACGTATGACACTTTACTAAACCTCGTAAATTTCATACCTACATTACATGAAATAAGATGCTGACTACAAGAATGCTTTGAAACTTGATAACCATTTTCACATACGTACATCCATACATTTTTTTCTTTTGACGCAATAGCGCATCATACACGAAAGAAAATGTAATGTTCTCTTATTCATTTTGTGTAATTTATCTTGACACTACATACAAAATCTCTCTATAATAAAATGAACAGTCCACTCACATATTCGTCAACACACAGTCCAAACCTCTGTATTTCGATACGCAAAATTTTGAAAGGGGCTTTCCCTTACACCGTAGACACAAACTCAGAAGGTTATTTTTCATTTTCAAAATATATAAATTAAGGTAAGTTAGTGAGATGTGGTGAAATATGTTTTTCTATGAATCCTCAATAGCACTTAAACCAGTTGAGATGTCAAGGTGCTTTTTACTTCAGTATAAAGCTAACAAAAATGCATATTACGTATTTTTTTTAATTTAAAAATTAAGGTGGTGAAAAGTTGTAAAATGAAATTTCAATAAATTTTCGATAATTTTAAACCCGTTGTGATATCGAATTGAATTAGGCGTGTTGAGATATTGAAATTATTTCTGAATAGGAATGAGACTTACGTAAATACCTAATAAGAGATTTAGTAATTTTTCAAATGTCTGCAGTTTAAGTGGTGGAAAGATGTGAAATGTTACAGAAATACCGAAAATCAGATATGTATTAAAACATTTAGGCTACTGGTTTGTGGGGAAAAAAATTATAGTAAACACATTAGTTACCACACAAGCGCAACATGAATTATATTGCCTGCAAAGATAATTAAAATAGCAACCATTTATTTCAGTAATATGAAGCTGCACTGAACTTTGCTACAGACTTTCCACCAATAAAAATATATGGTCACGTTTAAAGCCAAGCTCTCTTGTTCCTACTTTTATAGAGATATTAATTTTTTTTTACTCCTAAACGAGAGCAGATGAAGAAAATAGATTCGGCAGTTTTGTTTACAATCGTCTTATCTACGTTGGCTGATTTTTTCAAAGCATTAAATACTATGGTTTTAGATAATTATGTAATCAGCGAAACAATTTCTTGTTTAAAAAAAAATAGCTGTCATGGCAAAAACAATTTTAAACAAAACTGCCAAACAGATTTTCGATGTCTGCTCTCGTTTAAGCTAATAATAATAATCTTAAAAAAGTAGAAACAATGGAGTTCCATAGCACAAATTATATCGACGCGATGTCAAAAAGAGCCAGCGGTAATGTTTGATCAAGGTAAATAAAGTATAATGTTTGGTAAAGACGCGTCGCTGCGAGAGGGGAAGGGAAGCGATGCTGTGAGAGAGGGGATAGGCAAGCGATGCTGAATCACGGAAGTACCCGAGTATTCCGTCCGATGATAGCCGAATGCCTGCACTGTGTCAGCGGCGAGACACAAGTGGATGTATCCTCCTTGGCGTGGCCCCGCACGCAGGCAGCACAAACCAGATCCCTAACGGCACGAAACATGTCCGTTTTCGCTCAAGAATATATCGATATTTATCGCGGTGACCATATAATATTAATACACCATTTTATTCACATTGATGCGTACTTTCAACCTATAATCATAGTTTTTCGAAAATTCTGATACGTAACTCGTAAATTAAGTGTAATGTTTCTTGTATTTACCATTTTTTTTAAGTCTTAATATTAAGATATTCAAAATATTGAAACTGTAGGTGGAAAGCCACATGTTTCTTCTCATCGCGGAAAAAAACTGGACTCTGTGGTATGTATGGTTTACGATGAAAGCTTGAGTAAAAATGACTGTTTTCCGAACTGGCATGGGGGGTAGATGCAACAACTCTTAACAGAAAATGTCACTTGATGGCGGTGTTCAACCATCGCATGTGGGTTGATTTCGTTCCATACGTTACTGTTTCGACTGTTGTGAATGCCATCACGCGTAAAAGAAGCCTCGTCGGTCCTCAAAATGTTGCACGAAAATCCAGGTTCGTTTGTGCATTGATGCAGAAACCTGCGAGCGAAATCGACTCGTGACAGAAAATCAGCTGGTTGTAATGCTTGCACCTTTTCGCGATGAAAAGGGCGTAGTAGTTGTTCATGCAGAACCCTCAACACACTTTACCTGTTCGCTGTAAGTGTTCCAGTCTCGCGTAACCGTCGGTCCACAGACGAGAACATTCGATGTCCTGGACAATGTCTGTTTGGAAATGTCTGTGCATGCAGACGCTGAGCTTCCCTCGCGTTACCTCCAGCAGCACCATACACGTGTTGCGTATCCGCCTTTTCTGCATATGTGTAACGTCTCTCCATGTTGCGCACCAACTGTGCAATGCCACCCTGGCACGCCACGGTAGCGGTGCTAAGCGAACGATGCGCGCGCAACTGTGTCATATGAACAGCCTTGCAATGCAGGTTGCGTACCTGGCGGGCAATAAAGTGCACCCTCACGTGTATTTCTTCTCAATAGTTCATATAAACATGTTGCGTGAAGATGACTTGTATTATGCATTTGTATTACGTAATTCGAAAAGCAATACAACATACTTACAATGTTACACACACATTGGTAGGACCGTACCACACCCTCGTTTTTCTCGAATTTGTACACCACAATAGTGGCTGTGTAAATACTTACGATCAATGTAATTATTCACAATACCTTTCTTATTGTCTGGCAGATTTCATTTTTGTTCGGTAAAATGTCGCTTTGTAAGGGTGGATATCTTCCCTTACAAGTTACTGTAAGATATTTTTCGTATGTAATGTTTTCTAACCCATTTTGGATAGAGCAATTGAGCACTTCCAAACACAATATACGCAGTATTGCCTATGCTCTCCAGCGGGCTTATTATGTACCACCACCGCAAAGTTGCTTCGTGCGCAAGCAAACCCTGCTAACGTCGAGTTTGCTTCGAAAGCGATTATATACAACCAAGTTGCGTTCGCGCTCGCGAGCTCGGACGCAAAGACGAAGAAGAAAACTGACGTAAAATTGCGCGGCTATGGGAGGCCGCGCATAGTAACGAAATCTTTGCATCACTCGTCTAAATAATTAATTAAACAATGTCTTTAATAAAAATCATGATCGCAGAATGATTTCGCAATACCCAAAACTGTTTAAAATAGTCTTTCTTTGTCGAAATTCACTTCCGTAACAAGCTTGTATGTTCTGAAATGACAGAGGCGGAACCATAACCTAATTCTATAGTTTTTGTTTTCATCAAAGGCTAATGAATGGCTAACCCCACGCACAGCTGCAGTATTTATTTTCTGGTTATGTGTTTTATATAAGGGAGAGTAGCAAAACAGTGTATACTTGTCAAAAGTAGGCAAATACTGGACGTGTGCAACCCATTTGCAATGAACAGTATCAATTTTCAAATGCTACTTCACATCAGCAGAGGGTCGTAATTTTTGTCACAAATTGTCGTTATGTGATGTTAGCTGGAAATTTTTGAAGTAAAAGAATAATTTAGAAAAGCGTCTGTGTTACGTAATAGGCAGAAACAACTTTTAATATTTTAATGAATTGATATTTCGTACCTCTTTTGAACCCTGAAAAAGGTCACATGGTTGCTATGTCCAAGTATTTTGTAGATTACGTATCTGTAATAAGCCTGCATGAAAGTGATCACCGATATTAACATAATTACAGTAAGCCTCCAATGAAATCGTATTCCAGTCTGTAAGATGTGCGCTATTTTCATTTTACGGTATTTGCTCTCGTGTAAATTTATTTGCAAGAACTTATTCTATTAAATATATTAGTTGTGTTTCATATATATCTACATGTTAGCTAGTAAATGTCGCTCATTTCAAATTACTATCAACACAGAAAAATGGCTTCAATGCTGGAATACGCAGCGGCAGAGTGTGATATGTACGTTGCAGCTGCAGGTACTTGCGAAGGTACAAAGAAGGGCACCGAGATGGGTGAAGGGTAGGCCCTAGGTGGAGAAGGCAGGGGCAGGTTGGAAGGAGTAAGGTAGTTAATTGGTAGGCCATCTGTATCGAAGGAAATGAGATGGAGTGAATGACAGGGGGAGAGTTAAAACAATGGTAAAAACTGTAGGCCTATAGTGAGGATTGGAAGGGTTTCACTGCCAGCTAAGGGAAAGTATAATGGAAGAGGAAACACCAGTGAGAAAATTCAAAGGGCGTGGTGGAGAACGGAGCAGTGGAGACAGTCTATGCTCGTGACGTCGGCCGTATTTTGTAAGAT
>PNEQ01114377.1:0-10294 GCA_003012365.1 Medauroidea extradentata
CAGAGGGTGTGGAGGAGGACCGAGAGGGGGAGACAGTCTATGCTTGTGAGGACTGTGAGGGATTGGAATGTTTTGGGTGAGGACGTAGTAACGAAGGGGAGTGTTGGTGGGTTCAGAATAGCATTGGAAATGCTGGGGAACTAAGAGGGAGCAGGTGACTTGCCACCGGGCGGAAGCCCATTTGCGAGTGAATTATATTATTATGTTTGAATGGGCGGACGATATATTTTCTTTAAATAGTCAGAAAATAACTTATATAAATCATGGATTCGGCGGTGTTTGATAAGTCACGGACCAAATAATGTTCATGGAGCCTTGTTTGTCTGTATAAATGTAGACGATCTGTTAGTTGGAGAGTTGAGACGATGGCTCATGTACTGTGACTTGCTATGGGAGGGTAGCAAAACCGAATTTTTAAAAAGGACAAATACAAAAATAATGTGTGTGAGTGTATGTGGTATTAAAACAATACCTACAGTACCTATTTCATCTAGGCAAAGCTGCTGTGGAATATTAGGGCCTGCTGAAGTCGTGGACAATAGTCAGAATATTTAAAATGTTGGAACTTTCAGTGGTTGTGAGTGGTCAATGTTATTTGACAGGTTTTGTAGGGCTAAGTAGTTATTTATTTCATTTCTTTCATCTTGCAGACTATTTGGGTGTATCTTTATTTTTCACATAGTTTATTAAAATTAATAATGCCCTACTTTGTACCTTCCGAGTCGAAATTCGGAATTACGAGTGCACTTTTTTAAATGCTTGTCTTCTAAGAAAGTCGAATGGGTTGAAGTTAACTACTGTAACTTTATTGCAGTGTTCACAGACACAATCCTGAAAGGGAATTGTCAAAAAGTGAATGCTTTAGTTGTAGGCCCAGACATTTTAGCAGCCGTCTGGGGCTGTGATCTAGTCCTCAGCTCAAATTATGGATAGCGACCACGAGTGACTAGACTCTTAACAGGGATATTCGGAGTAAAACGAAATAATATCCTTCATATATTTCTATTAGCGATACCTAAACTCGCTATTGCAAGTACCGTACATGCATTTTTGTACTATTTGTACAATGTTAACCAGTCCAAGTAACACTATTCATATGGCATTTTGACGAACGTTTGTACAGAAACAGCTGATGCTCGGAGCGATGCTCATCCTGTGACGTCACTGGCCAAGCCGTCTATTACCACTTTTCGCTGGCAGCGAAATGGCAGAAAGGGCAGCTGCTAGCGGCTGTGACCACTCGAACAATATCTGGTAGTAAACAAGCATGTTGTTTTGAAAAACACCCTGGAAGGTTTGTTTTTAATGTTTATCATTGGAAACACCATTTGGCTTCCGACGTATTTGTGTAATTACGTTAATAAATACAAATGACTAAAAGGAATGGAAAACAAGAGGGCTTAGGTCGCAAGACTTCCTAAATAAGCTAATATCGTCGAAAACGAAAGAATTTAATACACACAGTGGAAAAATACATTTTTAATGGGTCTTGAGATTTGTTTATTTATTTTTCTTAATGCAATATACTCCTACAAATTGATGGAAACAATCAGTGTGTGTGTAGAGTACGTCAAACAAACAGTTAAGCTGGATTCACAATCACATTTAACTACGTACGAGCACGTGTACATATGTTAAGTATTACAGATTGGATCCACAAAAATTAATATAAATATGTGCAGAGATTGTTTGTGTCATAACAAAATGTAGGTAGTAAATAATCGTGGTCGGCAATGGCTGTGGTACTGCAGTTCGGAAGTGGACTACTGTATTGTAGGGTATTGTCTGTCAATATTTGCTGTCAAATAAGGCTAAGTAATTATTGATAGGTTACAACTTTTATCGTAATCAGTGAAGTAATGGTTAGTGTACTAGTAAATGTTAGGAAGTAATTGGTAGTAGTAGGAAAGAGAGTTAAATGTAAGGGATGCAGAGAGTGTGGAAGAAGGCAGATAGCGGGGTGCGGTGCGACAGATATAAGGGTTGGTTGCATGCTAAGTGTGCCAGCATTCAGGAAGGGCAGTTGGGAACACTGAAAGGAGTACAGTGGTGGTGTGAAAGATGTATAGGTGAAGGCTCTCAAGGGACGGAGATTGAAGTGCAAGACGTGTATAAGGTTGGAAAAAGGATGCAGATGGAGCAAATTGGACAGAGGGGTGAATGGATGTGGGAAATGTTATGGGGGAAATTTATTGAAAAAATGCCAGAAACAGGTAGGGTGATAGCTGAGGTGGAAAGGTGGAGAGGAAAATTGATAGAGCAAATGAGCAGGAAAGAAAAGGAAATGAATGGTAGGATTGAGAAGATGGTATAAGGAATGAGAAGCGGGGTTGGGTGTAGCCTAGAAGGAAGGTAGGCAAGCCTGGAAGCGGAACTGAATATTCATAGGGCAGAAACAGAGTCAGTTCAAGACACCCTTCAAAAGGAATTGGAGGAGGAGAAGCAAAGGAGAAGGGAAGCAGAGCTAGAGGTGGAAAGTCTAAAGCTGAGGGTGGAGCAACTGGAGATAAAAACAGGGGAGATAGGCAAGGGGGTGGTGAAAAATGCAGAGCAGACAATAGTGGCAACGGAGGTGGAAGCAAAGAATAGTAGGATGAAATATGTAGAAGCTTATGGGAGTGGGTTGGGAACAAGGAAGGAGGAGAGAGTAGGACTGGGACCTGATAACAGAGTGTTGAGCGAGGGAAATGATCAGGTGTGCAGGGTGAGGCAAGCAAGGGAAGAGGACTTCGTGAAAGAAAAGGTACACACAGGAAAAGATGTAGATGTATTATTTATTGGAAGCTCTATTTTTAAGGGTTACAGTTCACGTGGGAGGTAACAATATGGCACACAGGGAGACGAGTGAAGAGGTAGAGAGAGACCTAAAAGGGTTTTAGCTAAGGTTAATTAAAGGTTCCCGAGGGCAAGAATGATACTTAGCGGAGTGCTTGTGAGGAGTGGTATCAGCTACACTAGGGCAGTGGCAGCTAGCCGGTTGTTTGAGAATGTATGCAGGGAAATGGGGACCATATTTGTGGACAGTAGGAAGTGGGTAGGACATGATTACTTAAGCAGAGATCAGGTTCACCTGACATAGATAGGAAAGAGAGTTCTGAGTAACCTATTAGGGGAGGAGACTGCTGGTTGCCTAGAGTGGAGTAGGATGGGTCTGAGAGAGTTTCTAAATAGCAACCAGAGACATAAAGAGGAAGAAGAGTCAAGGGGGTCAAATGTAGGAAAGAAGGGGAAGTCAATACAAAAGGATAAGATTAATTGCATGGAAGGGGAAGGTAAGGAAGGGATGGGGGACAGCATAAAGTTAATGGTCATAAATTGCAGGAGTCTGTACAACAAGCTGGAGACATTCTGGAGTGTGATTGTAGGATATGGGGCAGATGTAGTGGTAGCAGTGGTGACATGGTTGAGTGAGAATGTAATGGATAGTGAATTGTGTCATGATAAGTACTCCATATTCAGAAGGGACAGAGATGGAAGAGGGAGTGGTGAAATGATGTGTCATAGGGAGGGTCTGAAGGTCGGATACTCCTTGTACATATGGGAGAACAGCAATGTTCTTGAAATTTTCTTTTCGTTTAATCTTGGCTGTCTGTTTATTGCCTGTTTTATCTGGCTTTTCTTATAGCCATTGGCCTGTAGGGCTGCTGTAAGGTGGTCTAGTTCCTTCTGTAGATTGTCGCCTTCACTTATTTTGCTTGCTCGGTGGACCAATGTTGAGATGACAGTTCTTTTTTGTGATGGTGGATGATGGGAACTGGCATTGAGATATCTGTTGGTGTGTGTCGGCTTGCGAGAAACGCTGTGTCCTAATCGGCCATCTGGTTTCCTTGTCACCATTACATCTAGGAAATGTAGTTTCCCTTCTTTCTCTAGCTCCATAGTAAAGCTAATTTTGGCATGTAGGCTGTTGAAATGTTCAAAGAAGATTATGAGTTTTTCTTCCCCATGACTCCAGAAAAACTAATGTATCATCTACATATCTGAACCAGCACTTGGGTTTGTAAGGACTTGATTCAATAGCTTTCTCTTCGAAGTTGGCCATGAAGATGTTGGCTTTCAAGTGTTGACAGTGGAGAGCCCATTGGCATGCCTTCAAATTGGAGGTATATTTTGTTGTTGTGCGAGAAAAAAGTAGACGTAACACAATGTTCTACCAGTTTGATGGTCTGCTGGTTAGATGGATCTTGGCTGAGATGGTCTTGCAGTATTTGAATAGCTTCTGGTACCAGAACTCTTGTAAACAGTGAGACTATGTCAGTTTGCGAGTCGTACCAATACTATTAATGTCAAACATTATCCCATGGCTATGAACAAATAAAAAAATTATTAATTTTAACCTAAACTATGTAAAAAATAAAATAATAAACATACATGTCGACTGCAGTCATAACAATCGAAATGTTCAATCGATCGATATATAAATACTTAACATCGATAGAAGTCGATGTACTGTAATCGAAAAAAAAAACTGTGCATGGACAATGCTCTTCCTTGGGTGTTTCTATGTTTTCTCGTAGCTAGAATTAAGCGCTAGTGAACAAGCACACAGCATAGAAGAGGTAATAATCAGGATTCATTTTATAGCATTGAGTTACCTCTCTTTCCGTAGGGTTAATGCTCGTTGGTTCCTTCCCTTTGTTTGGTGGGTTCTGACCACGGTCGTAGAAGAACAGTGGACACTCGCCTGGAAACTTGATCCCCTTGTTGTTCGGCTGTAGTTCACCAAGTTACCGAGAATATTGTGTTTTATTGGCGCTGATGTTAGGGCGGTCGGACTAAACTCCGCCCACTTCCTTTCCGCTAAGATAAACAATTTATCAAAATGTATTTTTTAAAAAATTATCAAATGCCTTCTTCGCTCAAAAATTTAAGAAAAAGCTCCAGCAATCTTTATTTACTTTATAAATTTAACAATGGAAAAAAGTGGACGGAGTTTTAGTCCGACCGCCCGGAAAACAGCGCCAAAAAGTACGACATTCTCGGTAACTTGACGAACTACAGCCAAACAACAAGGGGGTCAAGCAAAATACATTGTTAGATAGGCGAGTGTCCAGACCTGTTCTTCTACGACCGTGGTTCTGACCATAGAGGTATTAGTGTATAGAGTGGAAGCCTTTGAGCAAATTTGAAGCCAGACAACAGACGACGTTTTAAGACAAGGATAGAGCTAGTGGTGGCAAAAACATGTAAACATAGCATTGAGCTGAATAAAAACGTTTTTAGTTTTTTGTTAACTACACATTATGGTGAAAGTTTGTGCAGCTCTTGGCCTTACAAACAGATTCGATCGTTGCGGGGGATTATCTTTGTACAGGTAAGAAACTTTTAATTAAATTCATCAAGTTTATAAAGTACATACACACAGCGATAGCTAATTCGTTTTTTTTTCTGAAGCAATTGTAAACTGTTGTGTACGAATCAAATAGAGAATTTGCGTGAATTTTTGTAAAATTTACATAATTACATTGCTTTCTGCTCTTGTATGGCCACCCAAAATATGGCGACTCATGAAATATAGCATCCTGCGCATGCGCAGTTCGAAAATGATCGGCTTCAAACGATTATTATTGAAATGTACGGCAGATCCACTCCATAGATTAATACCTCCATGGTTCTGACAAGAGGGGAGAATTTGCCTGTGTGAAAAAGTGATAAGTATATATGGTACAAGAATTGACAAATTCCATTGTCCTTATGGCTTGGTTGTTTGGTAAATGATAGAATCCTGCTGAAAAAGATGACTTCACTTGAAAAAGAATATGTTTACCTGTAACTGTTTTCATAAAGTTGAAAAAAAAACATGCATGTACACTGTTGTTGAAGTCTGATATTTCACTAGTGTTTGTGAACACTTAATAAGGGTCAACAATTCATTGGCACATTACTTTGTGTCCTTTTACGTACACATCGAGGAACCAGAAGAGTCGCCTCGATGCCAACCACAAAGCCGACGCAGCAGGCAACCCCAGTTACACTCGTCCGAGCCTAGCACAAACGGCCAGCAGGAGGAAGGGGTCAACCTCGAACCGAGGAACGAACGGAAATGCAGACACCAGAGCACCTGCCTGGTTTCGTCCTCGTGTTCGCCGCTTTCCGGAGTGGGGCGTGGCTTGTGGCCCTCAATCATCGGCGCCTACAGAACAGACCCCAGTGGCAGAACGTCAGGTCAGAAAGACCACAACATCCCAGGACATGCTGGTATTACCGACGGCCGGCACTCCAATGTCTACTCCCTCGACCCATACCAACAGACACCGAAGGGAGCCCTACAACCTACGACCTCGTCCACGACAGAAACAGCAGACCTACTGTTCACCACCCGACGACTCAGGAAATGATGCCGGAGACTTCAACGCACAGCAGACTTTAGTGTTCATTCGTCGGGGGCGACACCGGCAGCAAAGTACATAGCAAATGCAAACACCCGCCGTGACCAATCATCTTCAGGAGGGAGGCGTATGTCGTCGTACCAGGCCACAGGCCAGGTGGAGTTGCGCCTGTTCGCAGCAGGTGTTCGCCGAGTGTGTCGGTGGCAGGTGTGTGCTGGTTGTTAACGGCAGATCTGCGGTACTTGAGTGTGTGTGGCGGATCAGTGACGGCGGCAGGGCGTGTATGAACTTGACACCGACGTGCGACACCTGCCATACCGGCCGCCGCGCGGCCATCTGCCAGTGCAGGACACGTGGCTTCGCCACCCCCTCCCTCTACTGGCCCATGAATAAGGTAGTCTGGAAGCAGTGGCTGCGACGGACGGAACGAGAGAGACGTGGCGCGCTTCGGGACTCTGATTCGTCCAGCGCGAATTACTTAACTCGTGTGTGCAACTATTTGGCCCAGTGTTCTACTTTGTTTTGCCGTTTGGAGCTGGCTCGTTTAAGGCCCTAGGGTATGGGAGTGTGGAACGGCCAATAAGTGTCCATGTAAGGCGTAGGTTTCTCTAGGTCCTTGCTTTACCCGATACACAGCTGTTTCGACTCGCCAGGTGAGAGAGGGGCATGCCATCACGACCAGACCCACGACCCATCGAGCCTCGTGTTCCCAGCTACACACATAACCGGATGGCGCTCATAACATTCAAACGCAGCTCCGTTCCTACCTCACTCTCACCGGACATGGCGTCTACGTAAAGGTAAAGTTAAGAACTGACAATTAGAAAGGAAGTGGTTCTTTTGTTGGCTAAATTTTACCATTGCCTACGATTATTTTATCGTGCCAAAATTAATATTTTGCACGTTTCTCGTAACCTCAAATTGTATGCTGCTCATGCAAGTTTGAGAGTGTACGAATATAAGCATATTCGTCGTGGTTGTGTTCTGAAGTGTGGTGAAAGCAAAATTATCATTATTGTAATTTAAAGAAAATAATATTTTTAATTCCACTTAAGGTTTGTTACTCGTGTGACATGGGATTTGTGACTGCATTTTGACATACGTACATCGCCCAAATGTAATAAAATATATCTGGTGTTCAAAAAGATAGGATTGCGAAACAACACAAACAATTAAATTATAAACATTATAGTTATAACTAATTAATAGCAGACTTTATTTCGTGGAAAATATACAGTGCAGCTTATTTATACATGTTTTACATATATGTAGTGTTTGGCTGAATTTTTGGTTGTCATATATTAAAGTAGATCTCGTCATCATAATGAGAGAAGTATTTTTTTAAACCAAAATTCTTAAGTAAAACTCAGCTATTTGATTAGCAAACAGGAATAATATTATTAACTTTTCCACTAATGCAAAAATAAAGGAGTGTCAGACAATTAAACATAGGTGTAATATTTTATGACAATTGTGGAAATAACCGTATTGAAGTGAAGGTGATCTTCGTTTGTAGAATTCTCGCAATGTGCAAAACAGTCAGTTGTGCATGCTCAACTGCTGTATCTTGCTGCGAATAGAGCTGGCAAGGTTCATCATCTGCATCACTACTTTATACTTACCCAGCTCGTAGTTCATGCCCTGTGCAGGGTCGTCTCCCAGGTTGTCAGTACTGCCTGGTATCTGTTGGAAAAGTGCTTCGAATGATGTCGGTCTGCAAATATTTCCACCAAGAGAATATCACCATTAAAAATAAACAATTAATGTACATGATAAATCCAGTATTTATAAGACATTTCGGGTACAGGTATCATTTTCTTACCTCTTATGTGGAATAAACATAAATTCTACTTATCAGATTGTGTCTATGTTTCACAAGTTAAAAACAAAAGTGTTTCCCCCTTCATCAAATAGTGTGAAATTTTAGAATACCTTTATAATTGTAGGTATGTAGGAGGTTAGGCGAATGTATAATTGTACCCTAGGTAATCTGTTTGTGTGTAAAGTGCAAATTCGATGGTGCACTATGATTGGTTCTGACCGGTGTATGTAATGCAGTATCATTTCTACATGCTAGCCATTATGTGCAGTCCTTTTCTATTATTATTATGGAAATTCAAGTGGTAACAATATAAATTTAATTATGGGAAGAATAATTTAAATTCAATAATACGTTTTCCTAGCTTTGTTTTATCGAATTAGGTTAGAATTTTCCCATTTAAGGGCCAGCTACATTGAAACGTTGAGATTTTTGCTGTCATGTCGTTGTTATATCGGCGTCGTTCTTCCCCTTACTGCTTCATACAATGAGAATCGTTGCTTTGCTGTTATAGTCTAGTTCCGACAATACATAACAGGTGACTGCTGAATCGCTATTCATCTTTTCTTATTGCAAAATTTTGTTGTAAATTATGTTCTAAATATTTTAAAACAAGTTCGATACGAATTGTAGTGCACACGAATAAAAACTTTTTATTTTAAAACGGCTTAAAATTTTTGTGGCACATGTACATGACTAATCAAATACACTAGTTGCCATCTGCTAAACGCGAGTCTCTGAATTTTCGGCGATTTGTCGTTGAAAGATAAAAGTTGGCCATCTCTACCGCTCAACCGTCAACAACACGACAACGACTCTGACGTCAAGGTCACATTCTCTAATCAGATGGCAGATTGGCAATGACTGGGAACCGACCGACAATTCACCGTCTCGTATGTAGCCGAGCCTTTAGACCTACTACAGTCTGAAAAGTCAATTTTTAGCCATTTTGAGAGTCCCAAATATCATGTTTCTGATATTGTGTTAAATATTTAACAGAACTGTGACATAGTATAAGTTTGTGTTAGGTTATATAGAAATGTAAATTCAAATGTGATGCACATTAAGAAGTTTCGTCAGAATAATTTGTCAAAACTCACTGCAACATATTTTAAGCACTGGTATGGATGCCCGCCCTTAACTTTTTATAGTAAACGAGGTCATTAGATACTAAACAGTGGCTTCGAAAATCAGGAACAGTATAGGAAACTGTTATTGACTGTGTAAAGAAACATTCTCAGCATCCGCCTGATATTTCTGGACGTTATAAATATTCAAAATAAAATTACCTGGGAGAATGTAACCCAGGATCTTCTAAACGTGAGAGTAGCTAATTTTAGCAATTAAAGCTAATATTACATAATGTGTGCCACAATATCAGACAAAGTTCACAACACATATTGAGAATTTTATATCTCAGGTTCATTTAAGAATAAGGCTGTCTCTCCATTCAATCAGTGTGCTCTCTCGCGCACTCTCTCTCTCTCTATCTCTCTCTCTCTCGACTATGTCAGAGAGAGTGCTCTCTGGTCATCTCAATTCGTTGGTGAAAGAGCGAGAATACAGCGAGAGAACAAAACTGTTCACTCGCTTCACTCTTTTGTTCTCTCTGGCGCACGCCATCTTGATTACAGCTATGGTTTGAGTTTATTGAATAAATGTGACGCGGGTCGTCCCTGACCTCCCCTGATCTGAGCCCGTCGTGCGCATCAAGCCCGGCGGCTTGTGCATATTGGAACACACCCGCCCACGTGCGCGACGAGGTAGCGGCGCCTAGACGCCGCCCCCGCGACGTCGAGTGGACGCAATATGTGCCTCGGACCCAGAAAACGACCATCCATTGGTAGGAAATTGCCCCCTTGACGGAAACTCTCAGTATATGACAACAAACACAACTCTCTTGTCTTAGCACCCCAGTGCTATTCCCGTCAGGGGGGATCACGCTACCAAACAGGAATAGCTATACGAGGCTAGGGGAAAGTGTGGTTCAAGTGTAATTCATTTAATATGACATTTGTCGTGTATAACCTCCACGTGTCGCATAAACACCCCTACGCCTCGCGGCAAGTTGGACTCGCCCACGCGGCCAACTTCGCGCCGCCAAAAACATGTAACTGTCTCCCCCAAACTTTTATTATAATTACGT
>PNEQ01114378.1:0-10294 GCA_003012365.1 Medauroidea extradentata
GACGGGAACGAAAAAATACTGCGCGGCACTGAGCCATATCTAAATTTAGATGCTCGGATCATCTACTACACTCCTTCAAGTTATCAACAGCCCACAAAGTCCCTATTGCTTAAGAAAAAAAGCTAAAGTTAACACACGGATCCTAACAAAAAAGGAAATGAAAACAAAAAGGACAAAACAAAAAAAACGCTTCGTGACAATATGCCCCGGTTAAGCTGCAAATCAGGTAACCTGTCTGCAGATATATTGAGATTCTACTTTATTTTACATAAGGTGCTGCTTTGTGTTTTATTAATTTTAAGCCAATACAAAACACTATAAAAAGGTTCTCTAGTATCTAACAGTTGTATTACGCATTACAATGTTCTTCATATTTTTTCTGACATACATATACTATCGGATTGAGGGATAACAGTTATCGGATTGAGGAATTTTAGATTTTCGGCTATTGGATTGCGGGTAGCTTGCATGGCCTATTTTAAAAATCTGTAATAAAAAGAAACCACTTACACTGTTTTATTTGTTCACATGGGAAATTCGTCCAGTGTATACAGATATCTTGGTTCAAACCGTTATTCTGCTTTTCAGTATTTTTTTCTAACAAGAAATGTCCGTAACTTATTGGATCCTGGGTGATTTACCTAACGTTGCGCACCCAAGTCTACAAACAATGGCATTGCACCCTAAGGTTTCGTTTTGCGCACAAATTTATTGTATTTGTATGATGTTTTATACTAATTAATTAAACTTGTATGTGCTTCTGCTAATTTATTGTTATAAATAATTCACTTTAAAGTAACTTCAGGCATTAAGCAGAATAGAAGAGGAATTTTTATATCTTGCAATAATTTTCGCGCGTCAACGTGGCAAAGTTTTAGGTAGTGTAGTTGGACTCCCTGCTCCAGTAGACAGCCTCGCTCCCGAGATCCCATTAGCACCACCTTCTCAGGAGGCCACTCACTCTGTTCGAGCCCCTAGGATTCTGGTATACGAAGAGGGCGTTCAACCATACAGTAGTTCTTCAGTTGAAGGGACTCTACCTAACCTCCAAGTCACCTTGACACTCACTCTCCAGAACGGTTGATATCCACAAGGTGCTATTCACTTCTCTCTTTGTGTTGATGGTAGATGTCCGTGAGGTACCATCAGTTTACCCTACCTTATCTACCTTCCTTACTTACATGCTAGGGTTGATGTCCGTGAAGCGCCCCAGCCCAACACAGACATTGCGTCACGAATGGTTAATGTGCGCAAGATGCCATCTGTGATACCTTTCCTTTAATTCACCAGCCAGTGAATCCTTTACACCTACCAAAACTTCTTGCACTAAACTCTTATCCCGAGTATCATCGGGGACCGGACAAGCCCCGCTTCTTACGTGATTCTAAGTGTGCAAAGTAACAACCACGGATCTGGTCATATCGCAGTCTAGTTCCGTTAGAGCCCCATGCCCAGCAAAGAACAAATTCAGTAACTTGTGCATAATCAGCGATCTTGTAGGTAATCAGTAACTTTGTGAGTAAACCAGTGATTTGTAGGTAATCAGTGAAAACCAATGACTCGTGTACAAGTTGTACCTAAATATTCACTGTAAATAAGGGCTGAATATAGTGAACATGTGCACCATACATTTTGAGCTTATTTCAACACAACATTTTGTTTATTCGTATGATTCAGAACTATGCACAGAAAGAGAGACTGCATAACTCGTGATTAGATAACCACATACTAATGTATACCTATACAAAACTGAATCACTATTTCTTGATTATGAATCAGAAATATTAGAGAATGATATGAAACGACTACACACAACATAATTCACAATTCAGTGATGTACATTACCACGTAGCATGTCATTTCACAGCATAATCATAGTCGCACTATATAAACAACATTAGCACAGAGATATCACATTTTAAAGGAGGGGGGGGAGGGCTACCTGCAAAAATTTATTTGTATTAATAATAAGTTTTATATTTGTACGAGATGTGGTTTGTTTAACAGACACATATTACTATATCTGACAGTAATGAAAATTTGCTAGCTTTCATAGCTTTTGTATAACGGCATGCCAAAGCTAAATTTGCATAAAACAGTTTTATATAAGAAACAAAATTAAACTGACATACAGAAATGAAATAAATCACAGTGAAAAACAGTCTCACGCTCTACAGTTAAACATGTTAAAAAGTCGCACTGAAAAATTTTGTATTTAAAAAAGAATTTAGAAACTAAAATAAAAAATTACAAATTTTCTAATTTTTTTTATAAAGAACAATATTAAAGAAGTGTTTTTGTACATGTCTTGATGTATTACACGACACTGCTTTTCAGTGTACATATTTCATTTCTGTACGTCAATTGGTTTTCGTTACTAGTATCAAACCATTTAACGCAAATTTGGGCTTTAACTCTTTTGCTGCGAAATATTAATTTTTAATTGTGCCAAGATAGTGTAAAAAAATTATAAAAAAAAATATTTTTTTTTTTAAATAGTTTATTTGTCACAATGTATGTCTACAAAACAAATCATCTCTCGTACAAATATGAAAATTATTAAAACAACCAAAAGTTTGTGTGAACTTTCCCCTTAAGATAATCTACATACCTGTTTCTGTGGGTGAATGAGATAGTAAATGGTCTGGGGTCCTGGTCCCTGGCTCAGTTCCATTAACGTCACAAAACATTCACCAATGAGGCTGTGATTCCCACTGCGATTCCAATCAAAACAGGCCAATTTGATAGACCGCTCCATATCACCTCCACAAAGTGAACGGACTGGAATTACAAAAGGTTTCCAGTTGGGGTTTAAAGTCCATTTAACCACTTCCGTCCTAAAAACTACACGATATTCTCCATCTTCACTAACTTTTGAAACTTCTAAGAATGGATCAGACCTGAAAAAAGAAAGCACTCCATAGAATACAAACATCATAAGAACCACACTCACTGTTATAGCAAACACCATGCATTTACACCAATAAACGAAATATTAAAGACTACAGCAAAATAATACTGTAACAATTATTTTGTTATGCCCATTTCTTTTACAACATTTTGTATCACAAATATTTCGCAAATAAAAATAATCTATAACTGAGAGCTCAGAAGCACACTATTAATAAAAAAAGACAGACATATTTAGTATTTAAGGTTACATATCACAGAGGTTTTGTGGTTTTAATTTTTTTATTTTCCTTACACTGGATATGTTCACACCTAATGCAACTTTCAACCCACCATCTCTGGAATCAGCGGATTATTTGTTGTTATATCGACAGTGAGATAGGCTACATCATGTGGTTTGTGTAGGTATGGACCAGTTCATTACAATAATATACAGAAAAAACTATGATCTTGACATACTAGTAATTCCAAAATAGGAATATAACCAGATGTAGTCAGACACCACTGTTAGTCTGCTGGAGTTCCCCAGATTGTTTGTAAGTTTAAAGACTGAAACAGATACCAGTTACCAAACCTTTGCATCTGTCAGAGCTAAGTTCTTTTACGTAACTGAGTTTTCTGTGACTCAGCAACACTCACTAGTAATGGATGGCACATATCCAACAACACTTCAGTTTGTCATATAACTCCACAGCAAAATTTATTCGAAGATCACATATCCTTCAAAATTAATGAGGATGTGAAGTTTCCTTGCTAATCAATTTATTTTGCATCATTTACATACCGAATGCTCTTAAATTGAAATAATGTAAATTGTATATTTATTCTAAAATATAACCAAACATATAGGTTACGAGCTCCAACACAATTTGACAGTGTGACATGTCTTCAAACATATTTTATGGTAACCAGCCAACTTTATTTGACAGAAAAATTTGATGACTAGGCTATATTTTGTCAAATATTTGTCTTCCAACTTTATTGTAAAATATAGTTGAACACAAACATTAGACAGTGTGACAGGGCCTTTATACCCCTTGTACGTTGAGCCCCGTCTTTTGTCACTTTGCTTGTGTTACTTATAAAAATTACACATGCCATATTCCCCGACACATTCCTTGCAACTGTGCCCTTTTATTTGGAAAATCACAGTTACATAATAAAGGCAATGGCCAATATAGATAGCATAGTACAGAAAACAAATAACTGGATAGTTTTTACTTTGTCCTGCACAAGAATCACAAGAAATTATCAGTTCCTTCAGAACTGGGACTATTATACAAGGTGGTGCAGAGGAAACGCATGTTTTTCGAACCGCTGGTACGCGGCACCGGGAGGGGGTATTGACCTTGAACGAATGTTGGCAGACGGCCCATACAATGCCCTTTCAGTGGCTATGGAGCGTTGGAGCGTACAGCATCGTGTGTTCGTTGTCGAGCAGTTTTTCAAAAACAATGAATCTGTAGTCACAGTGCTACGTCTTTTCCGTCAACATTTTAGAGTTGGACGTCGCGGTGCAGTGCCAGATCGAAATACCGTTCTCCGATGGGTTGCAGCATTTCGCAGTACTGGTTCTGTGATGAAAAGGAAACCACCTGGTCTTCCCCGTTCTGTACGTACACCGGAAAATGTAGACAGAGTCAGAACGGCGGTTGTTACGAGTCCCAGACGATCGACTAGACGACATGCTGTAGCACTGGGTATGTCACGTCGTTCGCTGCTCCGCATCTTACGTGATGACCTCAAGTTCAATCCGTACAAAATAATGATCGTCCAGCAGCTTAATGCAGGGGATTTCGTACAGCGCAGAGTTTTGTCGCATAATGGATGAAATGTTTACAGGAGATCCCAATGTTACAGTCTGCATGAGTGATGAAGCACATTTTCATCTTGACGGTTACGTTAATGTTCAAAACTGTCGGTATTGGGCTTTGGAGAACACACAAGAATTACACCAAAAACCTCTGCACAGTTTAAGGGTGCCGTCTACCCGCGCGTGAGAGGTTAAAAAAAGACGGAGCTGTAAGGTCGACCTTGAAGCGCGCATCAAATGCCGCGTCGCCTCAACGAGCCAAGCGCTGAACTGGCGTGCAAGGTTCCGGCTGAACTGTTTTTACTATGGGACTTTCAGCGACAACACTACAATTTTATCTTACGCGACGAAAGGGAAAGAACCGCTCTACAGGTCTATAATATTCAGAATATCGTGAAAACGATTACTCTTACATAAAAATCAGCATCAAAAGTCCCAATTCGGTCACTTTCACACTAAAAAAAATACTTGTTAGGAACGATAACAGTTAATGGCAAAATTATATACCTGTACTAAGATCCTTAAATGCTTTTCGTAGCCTAACCGCGTGACAACATGTTGAATGGTTTTCGAATTAAATCGGGATTGTTAAAGGTCTAAGCGCCTCTTCACGATTCTAGTAGACGGCGCCCTTAAAGGTAACTGTGTGGTGCTGTATTTCAAAGATGGGGATTGTTGGACTCTATTTTTTCGAAGAAGGACGTGCAGTTACTGTTAACATCAGCATGCTACGTCGAGATGTTAAACAACTTCCTTCGTCCAGAACTGGAAAGGCGTCGAGTAAACATGAGAGACATTTGGTTTCAGCAGGATGGTGCCACAGCTCACACGGCGAGAGCATCCATGGCGGTGGTGCGACGAATGTTCCCTGGACATGTGATTTCGCGATTTGGTGATGTTCATTGGCCTCCTCGCTCACCCGACCTGTCGATATGTGACTTCTTTTTGTGGGGATATTTGAAATCAAAAGTGTACATCAACAAGCCTTGCACACTCGATGACCTGAAGAATGACATCCGTCTGGAAATTGATGCCGTGCCGAATGTAATGGTGGAGAGAGCCATCCGTAATTTTCAGACGAGGCTCAACATTTGTATCCAGCAAGGACATCATCTCAAAGACATTATTTTCCACACCTAAATATGGTATGTAAATTCTAAAACTGCATTACAAAACCTATCATTTCATGCTTGTTATTATTCTCTTCAACCCATTGTGTCCCAGTAATTCACTATAGAAAAACATGCGTTTCCTCTGCACCACCTTGTATTAAATATGAAGTCATAAAGTAAAGATACAACTCATCAGCACTTTTTTTTCTGTAAGTTCATCGTATTCGTAACAGTAGAAAACTCATGTACAATCATGTATCACACATATGTTGAAAAGGTAGACTGATGTACCTAATATACGCCGTTGGTGATATACGTATTTATAAAGCCAAAGATTTTTTTTTTAAAGTTCTACACATTGCTTTCTGCTTACTGTCACAAAACTTGTATGCGCTTCTCTTCCATAACTCAATGTCAGTCTTTAACTGTTTTATCTCTTGCAAACCAAATTTTTTTTAAACTATCAATGTAAACATTAAATTCAATATACGGGCTACATATGTCTGAACATGGATATCTGAGTAAAATGTATTTGTCTACCAAAATGGATCTGTGAGTTTCAAAGGACACCAGATAGGGTTAACTGCTGTTATGTTATGTAGCTATGCTGTTCAACGCCATTTATAGGTGATTCAGAATAAAGTGAGCACTCAAAAAAGCACCAGTAAACTTATATTTTCTGCCAGTTTATATTTTTCCGCATCAGGTAGACATAAACACTGCCACATGCTTTTATTTACATAGGCTTGTACAATGTATACACTTACATCACACTGCTCCGATAAATGTTATCTACAGTATTTTTACTCATTAAACACAAAGGTGTTGAATATGTGCTGTAATCAATATTATTGTTAGTTATAAATACCTAATACCTGCTAGTTAACGTCTTATAACACTCGTTTACGTGAATCGACTATAATTTATGCGATGACACTCACTACTGCCACTACGAATCTCGTAAATGAGTACATTATATTAAAAAAATTTGTAACTCAAAACTGCAAAAAAAAAAAACGCAACTGAAGAATTGAAGTTTTTGTTCAGTTGTACTGCCATGAACGACAACTGACTGACTCAACAGAAACAGTAAATTATGTATTTGCTCTATGTGTGAAACAGAAATAAAGAGGCTTTTAATTCCAGGTACTCAGGCTGGCGATCGTAAAACATAACAATTTACTGATTAGCAATGACAAAAGTAATTTCTAATGTATGAATGTGTTTATCAAAATTAACTAAAACTATGCTTCGAAGCGAAGTGGCGAAAACCTAACTCTGATGACACCTGTGTGTGGAATTTTAAACTACGTCTGCAGGGCAGAGCATTGTAAATGAAGGATATGTTCAGCCTGCCCGGTTACGTCACATTGTTCTGGCACTAATTAGTCAAATTATAAAGTCAGTAAGTATGTCAATCAGATCATAAATAAACATTTAAAAGTATATTAAATACAGAAATGTCTATTTCATTTGAGGATATTTCAGAAATTTTGTATTTAAATTAAATAGGAAAACACACGAAACTCCATGTGATAATTCGCTGCGAAACATACAAGCAATAATGTAACCCTTTTTAATGTTGATTTATGTGCAGCAACTGCTAGTGATTTTTTCAAAGGTTTAATCTTTAGTGCTCACATTATCCCGTATGACCTACATCAGCCTGCTCATAAGAAACAGGCATTCTTACTGAATAATTTTTTCTGCAGGTTTGTCATCGTCTTAAAATTCATCTTTTTACATGTTTGTCACAATATCTTTGTCCATTTACAGTGAAAAAGCGGACCACTGCTTTCAACAGTGAACCACTTTACAATATGGTTTTCCTGGCTGTTTAAATCTGTCAGTTCACGGCTGCAGTCTTTGTGTATTTCACATCAAGTCATTTATCATTAGTATTTCTTTTGGTTAAAAGTTACTTCTATGAAGTTCAATAGGCTTATTTTCCATTTATCAGTATGAAAGATTGATGGCCACAGTTTGTGTAACATATTGTTCGGAGAAGATTTAGAAATGCTGTCCCAAGCCTTTGCCTGAGGCCACATTATGTCTTTTAAATTGTAGCTTTTCATTATTTCTACAACAGTTTTCACACCATTTATGTTGATAAGAACGACTAAAAACTCATAGATAGGGACACTTTACTGAACTCAGATTTCCTGGTCTTGGGGTTGTATTAGTAATGTGCAATTCGAAAGCAACTAAATAACTCGTAGGTTATATTTTAACAATTTTTCAGCTTGTGGGTAGGCAGAACCATTATTCAACAGATGCAATATAGCATTACGTTATTGGGTCATATTATGGTGAAAACTCTCTCACTGAAACACAACCAGCGACTACCACCACTGATAGACTGGGACAAGTATTACGCACACTGGTCACACTCGTGAAGTGCGAGCACCACTAGCATCACGCAACAGCTGAATTCAAACTAATAGCTACACATGCACAGAGAAAACAATTACTTTTAGCATAACAGGATGGCCTGAGGCCTAGACATGCAAATGGAATTACTAGTAATAATTATATTTCCAAATCTAGTCAAACACATAACACTAATAATGCTAAGAAGGTATATTGTGGTCTGAAAGTTGCAATCCTGTTTGAATGCTTATGTTTACATAGTGTGCACATATTCCTGTCAACAGAATTCATAATAACCCTTTCAACACATCCATAACACTTAAGGTACTAAACTGGCAGTGGCCAGAATCTGACTTGATGCATCAGTTCATAGTTCGAGCCGCTAGTCACTGTAGAAAAAGAGGGCTGCAGAGCCCTGTAAATGTTCTCTCTGTGGCTAGCTAACCAGGTGACACACACTATAACCCTTCCTGCTACTTAGCAATTTGACTACTGATCACCGCACTGGAAAAACACACACACACATGCACATGCCCACGTACAAACATGCATGCATGCACACAGATGTACATGCACGCAGGCACACACATGCACATATACAGTACATACTTGTGTACACATACACACACACAAGGCTGGGGAAGGGGCATACTGCCCTGTAGCTTGCAGGCCAGCTTGTCCCAGTTTGGGCTTAAGCCAGAGAAGGAACACAGACAACCTCTAAATTCTATTTTATGAATTTTCTGTAGCATGGTTCCTAGTTTTTAAATTATATTTACTCTTACCAAGAATGTTGCTAGACTGCTGGTGTCATTAGATCTAGTGTTATAAGATTAAGGTTTTTACTTTTACTACACCATTTTGAAGAAAAAGCAATAAAAGCCATTAGATAGAAAAATTCTGTATAATTTGTTTAACTACAATATAATTCTAACCAAAATAATAAATGAAAGTTCGTTTAGCTGCACTATACGCCTACCCTAAGAGCAATAGAGCTTACTAAAAGAATGATTATGCTAAATTGAAATGTAACAACTTAACAGAGACGTTACAAATCTGATGATGCTGACAGTTGTAGGTATTACGGAAAATGTATGCAACTGAAACAAATATAATATGATAACATTATTAAATTGGAATGGTTAAAATCACTCTGACAAAATAATTACTTTCATTCTTATCATGTGCACAATTCTTATATCTTTTCTAGTGACAACTGCATAACTATGCAAATTAAATTAATTAGATAATAACCACTTATTTTTATAATCAAATGTTTATAAATAGCAGTTAAAGGAAAGTAAGTATTTATTAGTAAGTTATAATAATGTTAAATTTATTCTAAGTAAAGCGGAAATTTAACTCTACGAAATAAAACAGCCACGTATTACAAAGAAATTTACTAATGTGAAAGATAAATGGTACCCTTGCAGCATAATCCTTAGAAAATTATTTCAATTTTGGGTCATTCCATGTGAAATCAGCAAATTTTTAATTTTTTGGTTGCTTGACTATTTTGTATTATTCTTATAATTTAACTACGGTTACTATCATGTTCCAATAGGCGAAAACCATTTTCATTAAAATTTTATCTCTCACCGTATTGGATATAGGCCCTTTTATGCGGTGGCCTGCGCAGCAAAATCAGCTGTTGCAGCCATCTACAAAATAATCAATATTTAATTTCCCATTAAAGTTATGTAATTTCCGTTTCTACCAACTTGCAGATAAGGGTTCATGTTTTCTTGTGATTACTATAAACACAACTTTCTTACATACTAAACTTTTATCACAAGGGCTTAAATTTTGGGTTTTAGAAGCTTAAAAAAGGCATTTTTAACACCTTGTAACTCAAAAAGGGCTATAAACCATACATTTATATATTTTTTAATTAACACCCTGGGTACCCCTCTTTGACCTCATGCATTCAAACCACCGTGTTTTTTGACCCTAGCAGTGATATAAATTTTTAAAAATCAAATATTTTCAAAAATTGCCAACTTTCCAGTCATATAAACTGAAAAGGGCTGAATGGAAAATTGTTTTGCTTTGCAGGTATAAACTCCTGTTGGTATGTAACCAATCCCCA